>ML787740.1:125464-139911 GCA_009831015.1 Picea engelmannii
TTTCACTTTCAGGTGTCTTCTCTGTTAAGAAATTTTTCAATACTTCCATGATCTCCCCTTTTAAACCATCTATCTTAGTATCCAACTTAGCTTCCATTGAATCCATCTTAGTATCCAACTTAGCTTCTATTGAATCCATCAACTTAGCTTCCATTGAATACATCTTCTTTTGTAGTTCATTTATGTCCCTACGCATTTATTCACCTTCATCAAGAGTCCAATCAGGATTTTCTGGAGGCTTATTTGGTGTAGAAGGTATCTTTTTCGGTGGCATGCTAACCAAGTATCACTTTTGAATCTTGATTTTGAGGCGGTTCTGCTAGACAATATTTATTCTATTCTATCTCCAAAGTTTCAGCCCTTCTGGGTATGAAAATTTATTTTAGGTAGTTCTCTGATATTTCTTCTCTGCAATGCCACAGGTCTGATCAAAATTGGATGTGCCAAGTGGAATTTACGATAACTTCCACACAACTTGCCGATTTTTGGCCTTTCCAGAAGATCTCACTTGTATAGCATGCCCCACACAAAATAATTGATATCAAATTCTGAAACTCGCACCCAAAATACTATAGACTATTCACGATCCAATGAAACTAGTCCCACTCAATTTTGATACTCTAGCAAGAAGTTATGATTTTTTTACCTGGAACACCTTCTTGAGACTAGTCAATAGGACTAGTCAGATAGCCTATCTTACACAAGGTGTATCTACAAATTTAAGATGAACCAGATGCTAAACGTTTTACCACAGATACCTTACTAATTTTTGTAAATTTCCTCTGGAGTTCTAGGTCTGAAATATTACAGAAAAAAATTTATAGCGAAAATTCCACAATGACTCATTTCAGGATGATTCCAAAACCCTATCTTGTATAGGTTGTATATCCGAAAGTATAAGACCTCATGAGCTGAATTTTGAACCCAACGTACCTTGATCCGTCTAATAAATATCCTCCAAGTCGTTCCTTCTGAAATGTTGTATAAAAAATGTTATAGCGAAAATTCCACTGTGTCCCAGATGTAGCAGCGAAACCCCAAGACCTTGAGCTCTGAAACCATATGTTAAGAACCAAACATCAATATAGCATAGAAAAACCTCAGGAAAAGTACTCAATGCCTTGAAAAAGAGATAATTTAAGATAATAAGCCTCTTCAAGGGGGAAACCTCCTTTTACCCCAATTAAATGTTCAAGTACAAGATGATTCAAAATGAAAATGTCTCCTTGGTATACATAGGAGACTAGAAGGTATAATTACAACTAATGGCCTAAAACCGACATAAATAAAATAACATTACTAATCTAATATGCCCCAATTAAGGGTTAATGAGCCTATATTAGGTCTTAACAGATTATTTGGTTGTGGAAAGGAAAGTTTTGAACATCTATAAAGTCTTTACATGTATAATCTCTGGCATACTTGAGCTTCTTGATATTTCTATTTGGAATTAAAAAGGGAGTTAAGATTTGTGATAGAAATGTCAGGAAGCTACATGAAGGGGAGTATAAATTGAGCTAGCATGTTAGCATTAAATTAAGCACCATCGTTCATTAGTTATAAGTATATTATTTAAGAGTGACACTTTCAACTCACACATCAACCTAATATTAAGTTGTATTTTCAAAATACAATTTAGAAAATATCTAGACCTAATTCTAGCTCTAGTTCTAGTGCTTAAAGCCCATTTCCGATTGTGGGCATGAAAAATTTATGTCATCATTGTATATTGCAACATGGATTGGATTTCCATAGTAGTCGTCGTTGTTGGAATGGAAGGAGTGGGGAAGATTATAACAATTGGGAAAATTTCAAAAACTAGAGAAGCTCATCATAGATGACTCTTTGTGTAAATTTCCCCTTGTTGTTGTGGTTGGAAGATGAAGCAATGACAATGTTAAAGTATTTTCCAACCAACAAAAAACTGTGGAGATGATTGGCCTTGAAGAAATAGAGGAAGTAGAACGTCGATACTTTGGTGAATTCTGAAGCACTGCCACATCAAATTGCCAACAGTGGCCCTGAAACATTCTCGAGCTATGCATTTTTTTAACAGAGTAGAACAATGTATGTGTGAGAGATTTTTCAAATTTCTTGTCCTCATCGAACATTTTTCCTTTTTCCCTCTAGTGTAGAAGGATTTTACTGTTACTGTTCAATTTACATGATCATCAAATTAAATATAATTTCACAAAATCAACAAACATTAAATTACTGGAGAGGAAATGCTATTAAATAAAATATTTGCATTGTTGTATGAATAGTTATTTTGCAAATCCTGATAACTGAGAAAGTGCAATTTGTGTTGGGTTTGTTCGGGTTGTTTCATCTTAATCTAAATATATTGAATAATGAAGTTTAGAAAATCAAGGTGAAAATTGTTGGATCGCCTATGAAAAATATTTGATATTACATTAAAATTAATTAACTTAAAGAATTCACCTAAATTTATTTCAAGGATGAAATTCATTTAATCACTCTTATTTTTTTTCCAGCTTTGATGAGATTGTTAACATGACCTATTAGTACTAATAGCTATTCAGTATTATGATTATTCAATATTTATATCTGCTTTATTAGAATAAATAACGTCATCATTAAAAATATGTTTAGAGTGGAAGAAGATTTAAAGAAGAACATAGGAGTAACAATTGCAAAAAATTACTTTTTAGTTAATAATTAGAGTGGAAGAAGATTTAAAGAACTAAAAATATAAGGCAACATTCCTTTCTATCTTTGAAAGAATTGCTTTCTCTCTCTTTGTTTAAGGGAGACGATCAATGGTAGCGTCAGTTCCTATCGTAATACAAGAGGTTATTATTAGTCTCCCCCATTTGTTGAGAACCCCCACTTGTCGAGACCCTCCCCATAGCCATGCCAGGTTGCATGGTTATTGTGATAGAGATGGTGTTGCAAGGGCAATCAAGGATTGATGGAGGTTATACATCATCCTTATATTATAAAATTAATAAAATAAGCACCAGAAAACATCCATATAAAACTAATAAAATACACTTTAAAGTTTATGCCACTGACATTTGTTGTTGAGAATGGAAACATGTGGATGGTGCTGGAAATGGATGCTAGTAACTAGACGTTTTCTTGCACACTTGTAGGACAGATGGACACCTACAAAAAAGTACAGATTGACCTCCATGCACAATTCTTTAGCCAACTTTAAGGAGAACCATGAATAGTTATTGATTCTCAAGGCCCCTCCTTTTTCATATTTATCATCCTTAATCCCCCAACGATATTGTTGCTTGCTTCTCCTTAGTCTAAGAAGGTAGATGCAGCACAGTGGTGATAGAACAATGGATCAAAAGAGTGTATACGCACTATGGGTGGGGCGAATGTCTAGTGCAGACGCAGACCCTCTCGACCCTTCTGGCTACGTCCGCTCAAAGGATCGTTCGATTTCCCCTTGAGCCATATCGTCTCTTTCGGATTCCTTGCTGGAATCTACAATTTATCGATCCACAGGTCCTTCTCGCAACTCGCAATCTCATGAGTTCACGAGTCGTGACTCCCAACTCTTCCTCTCCAATTGTGCAATACTCGAGATCGTGAAAAGGACATAGATCTTCCTCTATTAGTGCCTTCCTCATGCAACTACCAGCTAGGCAAAGCGCTAGCTACTCTCGCCTCTCGCACCTTCACGAGTTCAAGTGTCCAACCTTGATACATCCCTTTTACGAACCCCTGAGAGGAAATGTTGACTTTTCTCCTCTTGTTCTCATTGCTCGCAGTTTTGTGTGTTTTGACGTCAAGCTCTCGCGCTCTTATCTCGCGAGTCCCCAAGACATGAGAGGTCAACGGGTGTTGACTCCTTCATTAGGTGACGTATGTCCGACTGTTTACTTCCAGGCCGACTTTTTTGGTTCTACCATGTGTCCCTTGTGCCCGGCTTCGACACTTCACGACTTCGCGACTTGGAGCACCAAACTCCTGGGCTATCACCCTCTGAACCTCCGAGTGCGTGAGATCCTTTGATCTCTGCCACCTGTCCACTCTCAGATGAACGGATCTGATTCTCTCGTGACTTTTCCACTCGCTACTTTGAGCACCCAATTCTTGGGCTTTCATCCTGCGAACCTCTAAGTTCGCGAGATCCTTTGATCTCTGCCACCTGTCCACTCTCAGATGAACGGTCTCGATTTTCTAGTGATTTTTCCTTTCACAACCTAAAGTACCCAACTTTTTGGCTCTCACCTCGTGAACCTACGAGTTCGCGAGATCTCTAGATCTCTACCACCTATCCTCCCCAGATGAACGACTCTGATCCACCCACCACTTGCTACTCGCCATTCATGACTTCATGAGCCTTGATGCACAACTTTTGACCCTTCAACTCATGAAACCCTTGAGATGAGATTTCACGAGCGATCCAACGACCCTAGATGACTTGGATCTTACGGCCCTGATTTCTTCTGAGCTTACGCTTGAGGAAAGCTCACCGTAATGTTCCTGCTTCTCTACAAGATCTAATGACTCTTGTGACTTCGTGAATTCTTCTCAAAGAATTCTGACCGTCTGTTTCTTCCTGGACAATTCCTGTGAATTTAACCAAGTATTTCTTCGCGAAACTTACCTGCATGAGACGCAAACTTGTTATGCCTCCTTCCAATGGCTCAAGGCACCAACCTTATGTGATTTTCTTCGAAAACTATGAAGACCCTATCTCTCTTGAGATTTCTCCAACTCTAAGTCTTAAATAAGACTCCCACACGCACTCCTTGTGGCGAATCCTTCAACTACTTCAAAGAATTGAAGTCCTTCGACTCTGCGCACTCCCTGCAGCAGTAGTCCTTCAACAATTTCTCAGGTTCACAAACTCTGAGACTTTACTCAGCCTATGCACACCTTGCATGACTCCTGTGCTCAACTTTCACTTCTGTGAGAATGAGAACAACGTTAACCCTCTTGAGCTTTCAAAGATAAAACTATGAACTCTTGTCAATGCACTCCTTGCGGACAACTTCACTGCACTCCTTGCAGGAACTCTTTCTCAGATAGAGAAACAATTGAAAATCATTCCTTACTCTCTCTCAGACTTCAAACACAAAGCATGAAATCATATACACAGCATATAAAGAAAATGTATAACAGAAAGTAAACATTCATGAGCATAACATTCAACATGCATACACAGAGAACAAATACGACACCATGAATTTGAATAGAAGCTCTTTCTATTAATTCAAATCTCTGTACATGGGTGTTTTCAACTACAGCTCTCTGCTCTCTTCTCTATGCTCTATTCTCAATTGACATAATCATCCTACAACTATACAATGAGGGTGTCTATATCATGTTTCCCTCTTGCGCTCTACAACTGTCTAATCTAGAATTAAATTCTATCTACCTACATTCATTACAGATAAAGGCTCCTATCTACTATGGACGAGTGTGGATCACTCAAGGTCCTTTTACAATAGTACAAGCATGCCTCCACTTAATGACTTCATTAATATTTCAAAACATTTTCAAAAAATGTGCTCGGTGCTTTTCTAGTTATCTCTTATCTCCGCACTGTCTCACTGTTGGCTATGCTTGCACGCCCTTGCGATGCTCCTGCATCATACTCCCTCGTTTGAAAATTTTCATGGGCTCCTGTCCATGAGCTCACGCATGGTCTGTCCATGCCTCTGGATTTCTGCTTCATTCCCCCAGCTAGCATCTTTAGCTGGATGGCCCTTCCACTTGACCAAGTATTCAAAGTATTGCTTTTTTCTGGTCCTCTTGCTAACTCTTTTGTCTAGTATGCGCTCCATATGCATCATTTCTACAACTGGCATTTGTTTTGTCCACTGAATCTCTGGCTATTCACTACCTGCTTCTTCTTCCTCAACTTTATAAGGGTACAAATCCGAGACTTTGAATATCAGATAAATTCCGATCCCATCGAGTAATTCAATCTCATATGCATTCGCCCCAAATTTTGTCAAGACCTTACATGGTCTGATTTTCTTCATCTTCAGTTTATTATATGTTCCACTCGAGAACCTTTCCTTTCTCAAATGTGCAAGGATCAAATCACCAACTTTGAACTGAAGTTGTCTCATGTGTTCATCTGCTCTCCGCTTATATTCTTGGCTCAAACTCTGCAATCGTTCCTTCACCTAGCTGTGAAGTTCCTTCATCGCCTCTGTGAAATCTTCTGCACTAGCGCTCCTAGTCGCAATCTGTTCTGAATCCCTTAGCTCGGAAATTCCTCTCAGTTGCATGCCATAGACAATCTAAAATGGACTCTGTCCTATGCTTCTATTAAGCGAGTCATTATAAGAAAACTCCGCCTATGGTAATATGTTGTCCCACTAATTGTGGTGTTCTATCACCAAGCTCCTCAGCAAGTCTCCCAAACTCCTGTTCACGACTTCTGTCTGTCCATCCATCTGAGGATGATAAGATGAACTAAACGACAAGTTTGTTCTCATCTTTTTCCATAAGGTTCTCCAGAAGTTCCCTACAAACTTAGTGTCTCGATCTGAAACTATGCTCCTTAGTAAGCTGTGAAGTCAAATGACTTCTTTGAAAAATAGGTTCGAAATGTGAGTTGCGTCACTAGTTTTCTAACATGGAATGAAATGTGCCATTTTGGAAAATCTATCCACTACCACACAGATTGAGTCAAACCCTCTTTTTGTTCTTGGCAACCCCAATATGAAGTCCATGCTGACTACATACCACAGCCTCTCAGGTATGGTTAATGGTTGATAAAAACCTCCATTCTGCTTCTTTCCTTTTGAATGTTGACAAATTCTACATCTGTCCATGAATATTTTGAAGTTTGCTCGCATTCCTGGCCAAAAATATGACTCATTCAACTTTGTAAACGTCTTGTCATGACCGAAATGTCTGGCCAATCCTCCACTATGTTTCTCCTTCAGCAAATTCTCCCTCATGGAGCATTTTGGAATACAAAGTTGATTACCTTTAAACAGTAATCCTCCCTAGATCATGTATTATGTCCATTGGATTCTATCCCTGAGAATTGGATTCTCAGCTACTTCATACGCCTCTTTAAAATCTAGATCATCTCTGTACATGTCCCTAAGATCATCAAAACCCAATGTTTTGACTCTGAACTCTGGCAATAGCAAACATTTCCTACTCAAAGCATCAACAACTTTATAGTAGTTCCAGAAATATGTTTAATCACAAAAGTGAAATTTTGCATATATTCAACCCATTTAACATGTCTTTGATTCAAATTCTCCTATTGAGTCATGAATTGCAATGCATGATTATCACTATACAAGACAAACTCCTTAGGAATTAAGTAATGTCTCCATTTTTTCAATGCCTGAATAATAGCATAGAATTCCTTATCATACGTGGAGTATTTTATCTTGGCTTCATTCAGCTTCTCGCTGAAATATGTTATCGGCCTGTCTTCTTGACTCAAGACTTCCCCTATTGCAAATCCACTTGCATCACATTTAACTTGAAATGTCTTTTTTAAATCCGGCAACACTAGAATTGGTTGTTCCGTGATTTTCGTCTTCAACAGATTAAAACTCTTCTCGGCTTCTTTTTTCTAGTGAAAAGATTTGCGTCTCTTCTTCACTGTGTCCATCATCGGTGCACTAATTCCACTGAAACTCCTAATGAATTTTTGGTAGAAACTAACCAATCCGTGAAAACTTCGAACTTCAAAGATATTCTTTGGTGACGACTAATTCTTAATCACCTCCACCTTTTCTGGATCCATCCTCAACTTATCTACAGAAATAACAAAACCCAAATGAATGAGCTTCGTCTTCATGAATGAGGATTTCTTCATGTTTATCAGTAGTTTCTCCTACTATAACCTCTGCATCACTGTAGCCAAATGTTTCAGATGTTCTGCCTTTGTTTTGTTGAAAGTCAGTCTGTCATCAAGATACACAATGAAAAATTTTCCGATGAAATCCTTCAGGACTTCATTCATCAATCTCATGAAAGTACTTGGCACATTTGTTAAACCAAATGGCATGACAAGCCATTCGTATAACCCTTCATTGGTTTTGATTGTTGTCTTCCATTCATCACCTTCCCTCATGCGGATTTGGTGATATCCACTTTTCAAATCAATCTTTGAAAAGAATTTGGCCCCACTCAAGCAATCCATCAGATCATCCATACTTGGCAATGGAAATCTGTACCTGATGGTTATTTTTTTTATTTCCCTCGAGTCAGTACACATCCTCCAGCCTCCGTCTTTCTTCAGACTGAGTACTGTCGGAACATCACACGGGCTCAAGCTTTCTCTGACCAAACATTTGTCCAACAAATCCTGGACTTGTCTTTTGACCTCTTCATTCTCCTGTGACATCAATCTGTACACTGCTTTGTTTGGCAAACTAGCTCCAGGTATGAGATCAATTTGATGACTTATACTTCTAATCGGTGGCAACGAACGAGGTAGTTCATCCACTACTATGTCAGCAAACTCTTCCAGCAGTTCCTGAACCTCTTCCAATAAATCATCTACCCTTGTGTTGGTCAAAAAAATCTTTGGCTTCCTAACCACAATGAATTGCGGTTCCTCCTTCTTCTTAAACTCTGTAAGAAGTTCCTTCCCACTCATGAGAAGTACAGTGTTTCTCACCTTCAGTTTTATTTATTTATCTTTGATTGGCAACAACATGTGAGTTCTCCCATTTTTCTCTAGGATGTATGTGTTCATTCTCCTGTCATGAATCACATTCCTGTCATATTGCCATGGTCTACCCAACAATAGATGACAAACATCCATAGGAATAACATCACAAAGTATTTCATCTTTATACCCTCCTATTTTAAACTCAACTAAACATTGCTTAGTGACATTTACCTGATGTCCTTTTTCCAACCACGAAACTCTGTATGGGCTTGGATGATCAATCATCTCCAGCTCCAGTTTTTCTACCATCTCTGTTGAAATGAGATTATCTGTGCTACCATTGTCTACAATAACTTTACATTTCTAGTCTTTGGTTTTGTACGCATTCCAAAAAAGTCTGTTTCTTTGGACTAAACTCTCCACTTCCTTCTCTGGTGTCAAGAGAACTTTTTGCATCATCAGAAATCTTCCGCCTTCAACATCCTCTGCCTCAACATTTCGCATTTGTGCTTTGGCAATGTGAGTCTCTCCTTCCTCTTTCTTCTTGTTTGGACATTCATAAGACTTGTGTCCAACTTTTCTGCACGTGAAGCATTTTATCACTCCACCTCTTCCTCTTCCTCTACCTCTAGTACGAGGAAAAATGTTGTTATCAGCATACTCTCCTCTCTTATCAACATACTGCCTTCTCTGTCCAACATATTTCCCTTTCTGTGAACTTCCACCTCTCTCAATCTGAGGTTTCTTCCATTCTTCCTTAGGCTTTTGATTTCTATCTTGGACAACTGATTTGCCCCTGGCTTGACTTCTGCCTCGGCCTCTTTGACCTTGTTTTTGGCTCAGCTTCTCTTCTTCCTTTAGAGCCATTTGATAAGCATCTTCCACCGTTTGGATGGTCATCATGCTCATCTCATCCTGAATTTCGTATCTCAAGCCATTCATATACCTGCCAACCTTTTCATTATTACTTTCACGATGACCTTCTTTGATGTTCAACCTTTAGAACTCTTCAGTGTATTCCTTCACTGTCATCAACTTCTGTCTCAAGTTTTGCATCCTTCAAAACAGAGTAATCTGGTAATCTCTCGGAATGAATTTCGCTTTCATCTTTCCAATCATCCTATCCAAACTGTTGATTTTCTTCTTACCTTGGCAGCATCTGTCAGCTTGCAGTTCATCCCACCACAATGTTGCATGTCCTTTAAGTCTCGTGACAACATGTTTGACCTTCTTGTCTTCTTCGACATATTCATAGTTAAAATATGTGTCCAGATCTCTAATCCAGTCTAGAAGCTCTTCAGCATCCAAGTTTCCCTCATAAACTAGAATGTCCATTTTGGCTCTTGCACTCATTCTTGCAATAGCTCTAATCAAGCGTTCATGTGCTACATCTTCTCCTGTAATTTATTCTTCTTCATGTCCAGCGTCATCTTCACTTTCAGACTCACTAACATCTCCAATATCAGTTGTGCACCTTTATTTTATTTTCACGTCCACGAGTCTGGCATGAATTTCATGCAGATCTCTTTCCACTTCTGGATTTTGCACCTGCTTTCCCCTTCCTTCTAGCATTTCCATTTCTTCTGGAGGATCGAGTGTTTTCCTGTCTCTTCTCCTCGGTGGCATGGCTGAAATTCCTTCTCGCTTTTCCTGCCTGAAATATACAAACAAGAATCAGGATCTGATACCAGATGGTGCAGATGTAGACCCTCTCGGCCCTTCTGGCTAGGTCTGCTCATAGGATCGTTCGATTTACCCTTGAGTCAGATCGGCTCTTTCAGATTCCCTGCTGGAATATGCAATTTATTGATCCATGGGTCCTTCTCACAACTCGCAACCTCGCATGTTTCTGAGTTGTGACTCCCGACTCTTCTTCTTCAATCATACGATACCCGAGATCACGAAAAGGATATAGCTCTTCCTATGTTAGCGCCTTCCTCGCGTGACTGTCAGCTAGGTTAAGCGCTAGCTCCTCTCGCCTCTCACACCTTTGCGAGTTCAAGTGTCCAACCTTGATACCTCCCTTTTACGAACCCTCGAGAGGCAATGTTGACTTTTCTCCTCATGTTCTCGCTGCTCGTGGTTTTGCGTGTTTCGATGTCGAGCTCTCGCACTCTTATCTCGTGATTCCCTGAGATGCGAGAGGTCAACAGGTGTTGACTCCTTCACTAGGTGACGTATGTCCGCTTGTTTACTTCCGGGCCCACTTTTGTGGTTCTACCACGTGTCCCTCGTTCCTGGCTTTGACACTTCGCGACTTCGTGACTTGGAGCACCAAACTCTTGGGCTCTCACCTTGCAAACCTCCGAGTTTACGAGATCCTTTGATCTCTACCACCTATCCACTCTCAGATGAATGGCTGCGATTCTCTCGCGACTTCGCCACTCGTGACTTTGAGCTCTCAATTCCTGGGCTTTCACCCTGCAAACCTCCGAGTTCGTGAGATCCTTTGATCTCTGCCACCTGTCCACTCTCATATGAACGGTTCTGATTTTCTCGTGACTTCACCTTTCGCAACCTAGAGTACCCAACCTTTGGGCTCTCACCTTGCAAACCTCCAAGTTCGCGAGATCTCTAGATCTCTGCCACCTGTCCTCCCCAGATGGACGGCTCTGATCCACTCGCCACTCGCTACTCGCCTTTCGTGACTTCGCGAGCCTTGATGCACAACTTTTGACCCTTCAACTCACGAAACCACCGAGATGAGATTTCGCGAGCGATCCAACGGCCCTAGCTAACTTGGATCCTATGGCCCTAATTTATTCTAAGCTTACGCTTGAGGAAATCTCGCCATAATGTTCTTGCTTCTTTGCAAGACTTGACGGCTCTTGTGACTTCGCGAATTCTTCTCAAAGAATTTCGACCGTCCGTTTCTTCCTGGACAATTTCTATGAATTTAACCAAGTATTTCTCCACGGAACTTACCAGCATGCGATGCAAACTTGCTATGCCTCCTTCCAACACCTCAAGGCACCAACCTTTTGTGATTTTCTTCAACAATTGTGAAGACCCTATCTCTCCTGATATTTCTCCAACTCCGAGTCTTAAAGAAGACTCTCGCAGGCACTCCTTGTGGCGAATCCTTTAATTACTTCAAAGAATTGAAGTCCTTCAACTTTACGCACTCCCTACAACAGTAGTCCTTCAACAATTTCTCAGGTTCGAAAACTCTGAGACTTTACTCGGCCTGCGCACACCTTGCACGACTCTTGTTCTCAACTTACACTTCTGCGAGAATGAGAACAACATTAACCCTCCTAAGCTTTCAGAGATAAAACTCTGAACTCTTGTCAATGCACTCCTTGCGGACAACTTCACTGCACTCCTTGTAGGAACTCTTGCTCGGATAGAGAAACAATTGAAACTCATTCCTTACTCTCTCTCAGACTTCAAACACAAAGCATGAAATCATATACACAGCATATAAATCAAATGTATAATAGAAAGTAAACATCCATGAGCATAACATTCAACATGCATACACAAAGAACAAATACGACACCATGAATTTGAATCGAAGCTCTTTCTATTAATTCAAATCTCTTTACATGGGAGTTTTCAACTACAGCTCTCTGCTCTCTTCTCTATGCTCTATGCTCAATTGACATAATCATCCTACAACTATATAATGAGGGTGTCTATATCCCGTTTCCCTCTTGCGCTCTAAAACTGTCTAATCTAGAATTAAATTCTATCTACCTACATTCATTACACATAAAGGCTCCTATCTACTATGGACGAGAGCGGATCGCTCAAGGTCCTTTTACAATAATACAAGCATGCCTCCACTTAATGACTTCATTAATATTTCAAAACATTTTCAAAAAATGTGCTCGGTTCTTTTCCAGCTGTCTCTTATCTCCATGATGTCTCACTACTGGCTATGCTTGCATGCCCTTGCGATGCTCTTGCATCACTGCCGCATAAATCAACCACGAGAATTGGAGAGGGTAAGTCTGTGGGATTAGGAGTGAGGCACGTCGTTACAACAAGGGATACACCAGCAATGCAAACGTTTAGTCATGATAACCAAATATCTTGTCACTTGTTTTTGTTTGCAGGGTTACCGCTCTGTATAAAATTGCAAGAAGTTCTTAAACGATCGCGTGATAGGTACCGAATCTCATCTTTCGAATTCAAACTGGCGTCTTTTAATATGCTCTAATAGTAAAGTAGATACTCTTCCGATAACAATGCACATCAAGTAATAAAACCACAACCACATAAATTCAGCCATAATTCATATACATCTTGTACATTCTTGTATATACAAGCAGAATGAGAAAGTTTCTTACCTTGATTTACGATAGAAGATACATAGAATTTTATATTTCGAGAGGAGAATTAACCTAGATGAATGGAAGGATTTCTGTAGATCACCCAAGCATATAAGTTTTGGTGTTAGAAAGGGTTAGTTATTAAATATGTGTAATTCAGGCCCGTACAAAATTTCTTGATTTTGTTGCTTCTAAGACTCCAGGAAAATTTTCTTTACATTCCTGGGGATTTGAAAGCCATTGGGTTTTCTGAATACTTTTTTGAGTACCTTATTGAAATGATAATTAAGTTTTCTTAAGCCAACTAAAAGGAAAAAGTTGCTTCAGGGACAAATTAAATGGAAAATACAATTCATAAATTATTTTTATTAAGACCAAATTTTTTAAACTTGTCTTAGATAAATGTAAGATCCCGCTGGTTACATAATTCATATTTAATTATAAATGACTACTTATTATACTTTTCTTCTTCGACCATGATTTCCGACAGTGCTCAACAACTGGAAAAAAATACGCACAAGTACTTTATCAATATTACTATTATTTTATTAGTCTCCAAGAGAAGCAATATGGTATTTAAATATGTAATTTTATTTATTTCCATTGACTAAAACCTATGGTACTTCTAACCAGTCATCCACATGTTACAAGATTCGATTATTCTCCATCAAAATCCCAAGCATCAAATTTATGTAACTACTTACACTTGGCTTCAATCTGGATACGATGGTTGGAACTTGGAAGTTAACCAATATCGTTTCATTCTCTCCAACCAAATCAACTCCATTCTAGTTTTAGACTAATAGTTCCACAAATCAAATTCTATTTCAGCTATTAAAACCAAATACAACATAGTCCTCTTAACAATTTAATTGATTTTTCTGCATGCCATCATTAATCTTCTATTTGATAGATGGTTGAACATGAATAAACAGATTGTGTTAGATAAGATTAAATATATGTAATCTAAGCCAAATCTGGAAAAGACTTTAGTTATTAAACCCTACAAGAATTCTATTGCATTATTTAAAAAAACATGGAAATTTACCTTAGGAAAGTGCTAAATTTCAGCGTCATTTTCATCTAATAGATTTCACTATGTAAAAATATTTAAGCCGCCTTTTACCTTGACTCATGCAGTGAAGGAGACAGAGGCTATGGAAGATGAAATCTTCTCTCATGCCAACATAAGCTGAAGAAGAGAAAGGAATAAGCATGCAAGCTCCCACAGTAGAAAGAACAATAGGGACATCCTGAATATCTTTGTCCTTGACATATCGTTTGCAAATCCTCCACATAATGTTTGCAGGTAGAAGGAATAAGCATGTAATGCCCCATATTTTGACCTTAGGTAGTTATAACATAGTTGTTTAACTAATCTTGATAATTCAAAGTTTAGCATTTGTTTGGAGTCAGTTAGACTTTGTTAGACATTGAGAAGTGTACCTCTAGGCCTATTTGTATGTTACATGATATATGCTCATGAAAAAGATAGTTATTTGATTTGTTAAACATGAAAATTAAAATGGGCAAGTTCAATACATGTATACCAATTCACGTTATATTGTGAATGTATAATAGAT
>ML787740.1:173353-189859 GCA_009831015.1 Picea engelmannii
ATATCTGTTATTGAATCTCTTGAATCTGTTCATTGACGTGACAGTTATCTATGAAACAAGGCTGTTTCGTGACTTTTCTTCGTCCTGCTGTGATAACTTTTTCGGCTTTTGCAGAAATCGTGTGGCGAATTGAGTTTGGGGTCATTTCCAGAAAGGAGCCGATGGCGCCACTAGAGCCGCCGGGTACGGTAGACTTTGAGAAATTTTGAAAAGAGGGACTCTTGAAAAAAGGTGGAATGTCGCTCTCTACATAGATCGCAGCCTGCAAGCTATGAAAGTCAAAGATAAGATCATCTCTTCTAGAAATGGCGGGACCGGAAGTTGTACAGTTAACTAAGTAAAATACACTAAATAATGTCCACGAATCTTGACTCGAATTGATAAACCAAGAAGTGACGTTTGTGGAAGTGAAGGACCAATGAGAAATAGACGATTGTAGTTGGCACATCTGAATCACAGTACACACTCCACATAAATTATCGTTTGGGAAACTATGGAATTTTGAAATAATATTTTTTTATATAATTAATTTATTTATGTAGTAAAACATCAAGATATTGTTGTGCTCCAAACTTTGGAATTTTGAAATAATATTTTTTTAATTAATTAATTTATTTATTTATTTATTTACGTCGAAAGGCATACACCTATTGATAATGGGCACAATTAATGATCTTTTAACTTTATTTAACTTTAAACCCTAATCTGATGGCTATGCATTGAAGATGCTAGCATATTCTTAGTCGTCCTCCAAAATCAATGGATCAGATTTATTGTTTATAACTTTCTTGCATTTATCAAGGCATCCGTTAACATGTTTACTTTTTCACATTTACCTAATCACATTAAAAAATTACTGTAAGGATATGTAATTGTCATGTTCCATTTATCAACCTAATGCAGCCAAACGTTTCATATTACCACAGACGAATTACCACAAACATTTTATATTGGAGTCACACATTCTCAGTGTATTACAGGCTACCTTTCGGCGTTCTCAGCCGCGAGTTAGCGGCTGTGCTAGTAAGTAAAATAATCAAGATTCCACATATATTCGTGGCAAATTCGTTTAAGGTTTGTTATATGATTATGGATAGATATATGGTTCTAAATAAAATATACTAATTGTGTGAGAAAATAATTCTTCATCAACAAATACTAATCATGATCAACAAAAAAGATTATAAAAATATACACAAATTCTTATTATAAATATTTTAAAATTAAATGACTATATTCTTATAATTGTTTATATTTTAATTATTCTTGAAATAAAAAAATAGTTTTTTTTTTTCATATTAAAAAAGAAAAAAAATGTACACTAGTGTCACAAGTCACAAATAAAAAACTAGCAAAGAAAAATGAAAAAAAAAAAACTAATAGAGGATTGGGTGAAAAAGATTCATGAATAAATTAAATAGATTCTTTAGCGGGTTAGGTGACAATAGATGTATGGTAGGAGGATGTGGTGTGTCCAATCACCCTAAGTGCCACTTGGGTGAGTAATGTACAATGCAACTTAATTTTCATAAACCGAGATGGAGATGGTGGAAATGTCCATACATAGATTTTAGCGATCTTAATTTAAGAGCTCTGTACTCAAATACATGTTGTTCCATCCCAAGGTACTTTCCCTCTCTTTTGATTTTGTTTATTTCATTGAAAATATCTTAAGCCACCTAGTTGCAATTTATAGCCTTCTAGAACTTGTTTTCCACAACTTTTCAAAGCTTCTCAATGCTTCCAAATGTTAGTGTAGTTTAGTTGGCATATGGGCGTAGATAGGATACTCTCACTTGTGAATGATTTTCAAAGCCTGCTTCTCTCCCTTGGAAGTGCCCACTAACAATGCCCTTAGTAATAGGATCTACATTGACAAGCACTCAACCTGGGAATCCATAAACAACATGGAATTTGGCCACTTGGGTTCCAGTCCCAATTCCAACCCATAATACTAAGCATGCAAAGAAAAGTTCATAGCAACAATAAGGAAACACAAGCAGTAGCTTGTCAATTGGAAGGAGGAATGCAAGAGAGTAAGATTTCAGTATGGAAATCATACCATTCCACTTCCAAAAATATGGAACAAGAAAGATGGAGTACCATGTGACCATTGTTCCACTCACAAGAAAATAATACATGAAAAAATTAAAATCCACAACGATTATCTCAAAATTTGCATGATTCCTTCCACATTAAACTACTAACAAACAAAAAATGCAACAATCCTCCGAAATAGTAGATAAGAATGAGGAAATTTGTAGACAAAATGTCAATTCGGTCAAATTTGATCGGAAGGTAGGCAATAGAGATAGGATATCCTTATTGGATAACACATTACAATGATTGTTATGATTGACATTAACAAGATTAGTATGCAAACCTCCCTTGAATGTCAGCATGAGAATGACATTTTTTTATCATAATTCAAAATATGAGCATTCTGAGGATCCAACGATCCAGTATTAAAACCAATAATTCGTGTATTAAAACCATGCGTACACATCCTATATGAAATGATAGAGAAGGCGATCCACAACACTGCTTACAACACTAAGCAGATTTTCGATTTGTTCGCCTATATGAAACGTTAGAGAAGGTGATCCACATCACTGCTTACAACACTAAGAAGACGCTCCATCTGTTAGTGGACGCTTCATTTGTTCATGGGAATGAATCAAACGCGGCTCATGCCATCCCACCAACACATAGTAAATTAAAAAATTAAAAAACCTAAAATAGAAGCAGTAAAAAGCTTTAAACACACTCCACTAATAATAAAACCCAACAATAGTTTTTAAAGAGGGCATTAATAATCTAATAGACTATTATTATGTTAATCTTCTTAATCACTCCTTTTAATGAAGAACATACAAGTTTTTTCATGCAAGGAAGTTAATAGTTGATATCAAAGCCCTTGATTTATTGTGACGATGAAGAATATTCAGAGAATATCAAATCATGTCCATTAAAAACCCTCATGTGATTAAAAGACCATTAAATATGGCCATTTCCAATAGGTGTATGCCTTCGGCGTAATAAAGCATTTTCCTACACTAGTGTTATCTGAAATTTATTTACTAATTTCTTATGTTGTTTTCTCTATTCCATACAAATCCTATCCTATCATAAGAAGCCATCCATGGAGGGAAGAGGAGATGGTATGCAGTAATGATTCCTACCTTTTATAGATTAAAATCATTTCATTGCATTTTTTCACCTTTTAAAAATGTTGGGAATGAGAGGTGTAACGATAATATATGTTAAAATCCCTTCAAATTTTTAAATTCTCCACCCCACACTGTAGGGATGGGGTGATTTTCTCATCTATTTCGAGTATCTAAGTGTCCCTAAATATTCTCTGCTAACAAGTCACCAAAATATCAATAACACCCTCGGCTACAAATTACACATCATATTCAATCTAATCGACAATTGGTTGGAGCCATTGAATAGTCTCATGGTAAAGATGATTGACCACAATACTACCATCCCCAAGGGATTTCGCCTCCATAGTAAAAAAGCGAGGTTAGGGGATGAGTACAAAGACTTTACTCATAAACAAACTCTTTATAATTTTGTTGGCACACAGGCCTGAAGCCATCATGCTCTCCCTCCTCTTTCTCTTTAATATAGTTTGGAAATTGAAATTGCTTGCTATGTATCTTATGTTTCTCTCCTTCTAAAAATTAATAATTCCATTGGACGTATGTTAAAACACTACTATGATTTTAATAGAAATATTGAAGGCCATGTGACAGTGTTGATTTTAGTGCTGAAGAAGGGAATAATTGTGAATTATGGATTGTCTTTTAGATTTGCGCCACTAACCAAACATATTATGCCATGGATTTTAAATTAAAGATAAATGGAACTCATTTGCTGCCTAAATCCAGGTTACACGATGAAGATTGTGAGGCAACAAGGTTTGACTCCTTTATTTGGTGGTGATTTGGGGTGGTGTTCCTAAGCATGCCTATATATCCTTTAAATGTGTAATATTCCAGATATAATATAGTATGCAGAACATACATATTTAGCAAGCAATGGTGGAACAACAATGATATATCTAGAAGAATATCAAAATAATACCATAATAACACCAGAAAGAGCACCTTTATTAGTGATAGAAGTGTTCACTTTCCTCTTTGAGGGGGAAACCTCCAACAGAGTAGAGCTCTATCACAATAACTTCCAAGAAAAAAAATCCAATGCCTCCTAATCTTATTTATACTAATTATACCTTCTAAGGAAACTTCTAGAGGAAGATCTTTCTAGAAGCGGAAGCTTCTATTAGGTCTTCTTACATAGACTTATTCTCCTTTATTTATTAGGCCTTATTAACTAATGTCAACCTTTATTACATAGAAAATGTATCGTACTAGATAATAACCCATGGAGAGGATTTAGGATCAGATCCAAACATTCCCTCCCCCTTCAAAATCAGCCTTTTCCTCAAGGCTATATGTGCAGAAAATACTAGAGTATGGTCACTGGTTCCCAAGTCGCATCCTCTGGTGATGTGTCCTTACACTTGATCAACACTTCCTTGATAGTTATGCCATGCATATGAAATTCACGGTGATCGAGGACTACTTCTAGTTGGATCCAGAGGGATCCTTCTTCATATAATTCTGGAAGGATGGTTTGGACTCTGCAATTCTTTCCCACCACTTTCTTCAAACATGAAACATGGAACATCAGATGGATTTTGGAAGTAGAAGGAAGGGACAATTTGTAAGCCACTGAACCAATATGCTTGATGATATGTTAGGGCCCATAAAACTTGGGTTCCAACTTGTGATGTCCCTAGGATTTGAGATATTTTATCTTGTAAGGTTGGAGCTAGAGAAACACCTGATCACCTTCTTGAAAAACCCTTTCTAAACGATGTTGGTCTGCCTATTGTTTCATGTTATTTTGGCCATGTGGAGGTTATCCTTTAGAGTTGCTAGGGTGGTTGTGTGACCTTGCAACATTGTATCAATAGATTGGACCTTTGATATGCCTGGAAGATAGGTAGTGATTGTATGTGGGCATTGGCCATACACTGCTTCATATGGGGTCATTTTAGTGGTTGTATGATAGGAAGTATTGTACCACCATTTTGTTGTAACATCCCCAGCCACCAACAGGCCGGGAAATTCCACTACTCAGACACTACACTTAGCTCTGATACCAATTTGTAACATCCCCGACCCTCCAGAGATCGGGTAATGCTACCATGCTGAAATAAATAAATACACACACACACACACACATATATAACATGAATTTTAATGAATTTAAAACACTTAATTACGATAACATAGAATTATTGTTACCAGTTCATATTCAAACAAGATTAACAATAAATCCATATGCAATAGAATACACGATAGCATTCAAGTAACCCAAACATGCATAAAATACATAAATGATACTTATGTTTTATCTAGAGTAAATCCACCAACTGCATGTGGACCTTCCACGAACCTCCTAGCCATAGACCATGCTTCTCATCATGCTCAACAATAGGTCATCCCCAAGCTAGGACTAAGCTCCATCAGGAAAGGGAAATCTAGGCTTGGCAAGGACAACAAGGAAGTTTCACAAAGCAACAGGAAGGATCTTTTATCCCAGGAGCCACTTACGCCCACAACCCACAAACCCTCATTCCCCACATGCCTACTCCACCCCAGGAGGGTACACCTTCACTAAGACAATTCCATCGACTAGTACACCTCCCTTACCTTGGGCCTCAACAACAGGCTGGACCAGAATTCTCAGAGTACTGTAGATGCTACGGGACTCCCTTCCAGGAGAACTCACTTCCCAACAAGCTCTCTCACTTGGGAGACTTGCTCACAGGCCTCATAGCCTGCATCTTCAATTCAAAACCTAAGAAATACTATAATAGCATTTAGCTAACACCTAGGTGACGATGACAATAGGAATCAGTTATGGACCCGAAAATGGCAACGACCAGACGTTAAGACACAGCATGGCTCAGGCAACAAATGGAAGCAACCCAAAACGATTCAGGTACGGACTCGGCTCTGCAAGAGCAGATAGGCTAGGTTCACATGAAACATAGGTCGGATTTTACCTCCCCGATGGGTTTCTCATATGTGAGAGGTTATGTAGAGGGTAGAAGCAGAGGCCCCAATGGGTTAAACGATGGATGGGAAATGGCAAGCGAACCCCCTTCCCAGGAGTGTTTTTCTCAACTGTGTGTAGGTAACCATAGGTCGACGTCTGATCCCAATGAGTTCAGGAGGAGGATGGAAGAATGGGGAAAGAATCCCTTCCATTGTTTGACTCTTGGGTTTTAACTGCATGATCCCAGGTCGACACCTATCTCCATGGAGCTGCATGCACTCCACTTAGCATACGTTCCCTTTCTAGGAACTTACGAAAACACTCAACAGGTTCACCTTAGCCTTCCAGAATTAATATTAAAATATTATTCCTTTAGAGCTAAGCCCTCTAGCTTATCCCCTAGGCCTAAACACTTAGCCCCCTCCCTTGCCCAACCTTGTGAAAGCTTAGTCCCCCATCACTCTTTCTTCATGGTCGGTTTACACGCAACGATGTTTTTATATTAACAAAGTGCATAATTACATCTACAAAACATGCTCTTAGCCTTTGACATCTAGGCTCTCTGGCCTACTTTCACATAAGCTTACCAACTTACAATTACTCCACTCACCAGCCTACAAAAGATGTTTACAATACATAGATATAATTGGGGCTTGTCCTTGGGGTATTACAATCCCCTCCCCTTATTTTTTCACTGTCCTCAGTGCAACTTACTTACACATATATAATTCAAAATATTCTTCAAAAGATCCAAGCTTCAACTATTGGAATCCCACTATCCATATTTACCTTAAAGCACCAATTCTGGTATCCATACTGCAGCTGAAACTCAATTGCTATATTCTATAGAGTTGCTTCAAGAAAACATTCAGCTTATTGTTCCTTATTACATGCTTCAATCAAGCCTCATTGAAAGCACTG
The DNA here is from genome assembly GCA_009831015.1 of Picea engelmannii. Classification (NCBI taxonomy): domain Eukaryota; kingdom Viridiplantae; phylum Streptophyta; class Pinopsida; order Pinales; family Pinaceae; genus Picea; species Picea engelmannii. The sequence goes on from ML787740.1 coordinate 180,356, forward strand.
AATGGCTGTAGATCCATGATGTTCCATCTATTGATAAAGTCTCAGCAATGTTATGAATCCATAGACGTAAACACTCTTCTCATACACCTATTCATTTGGAAGCAACATTAGAACATACATGCAATATATATATATATATATATATATATAGACAATTCTAATAACATTATAACCTGTATACGAATGACGAGATACATAGAATACAATGAATAGAGAATTGATACTTATATTTTGATTGAGAAGACATCCATATCAACATGGTCTAGGCCAAGGTACCAAACCCCAGCAACATTCCAACCAACGGTCTCTCTTCCCCACATGCCTGTCCCACCTGAGGAGTGTGCACCTTCACTGTCACACATTCCATTGGCTGTTACACCTCCCTTTCCTTGGGCTTCAGTAAAAGGCCAGACCGGAAGTCTTAGAGCACTGTGGCTCGAGGAGTTCCAACTACCCTCAAAGGTCTCCAATCAACATCTTCCCCAAGCTACTCTTGTAGTCAACATTATAACTTTTGTCAACATCATCTCATCTGCATCACCCACATGCAGTTATCATGAGAGAACATAAAAGAATTCATTTAGGAACTTTAACTTAGTTCAAAAACGAATTCAACTTTTTCCCCAAAACATAAATTCCATTTCATAATTCTTATTGGTTGTTTCCATATTAGGAATGCAACCTTCCTTGTGGTTTTCCACAGGCACCAAACTGCATACCATTTTTCCTGTAATGATTTATCTCGCATACAACCAACATATTGTCAGCATTTGTTGTACATCATAATTCAATTGCAATATGTACAAAATATTATGCAGTGATCTTAGAATTTCCCACACCTAGCAATTTAATCACAATTACCCAACAACTAATAAACTAGAATGACTCGTCATTCTATGCATATGCATGTTCATAATTACTAACAGTAAGTTCATTATTTCTTCTTCTGAACAAGAAAATTTCCTGTAGTCAATGCTCATGTGACTACTTGACTTGCAACTTTCCTGTTGCAATGTCTAACACCTCCCTGAAATGTCCTCAACTTCATGAGTTAACAACATTTCAGCTATTAGTAATAATTATTTCCATGCAATAATATATATGCATGTACTTACAAAACTCATTCATCCATTGCATTTAGTATACAATTCTATCACTTATTATGCATGGATGAAATTCTGAATGCATAATTAATTAGTGCACCTTGCATTGGATTACATAATTCTCTTCATCTCAGTCATGTATCTCACCATCCATAAGTTGGAATTCTGGCCATTGTGTTGACACATTCTCCACACATTTCCTATTATCTTCCCAATTAATTGGATGCCTTCATTTTTTACCCAAACACTACACCAAGAATATAATTCTTTGGTGTTCATTAGTGTTAGCAAAAAGGTTGCAACCTAAGTTTTATTTAAAGGTAGGAAGCTTTTAGTATATGTGTGTCTCATAACCTTTCCATATCCATACATTGACATATCCAACCATGTCCTTGTCTCATACATGACTAGCTTACTAAAATTCCTTCCTATAACAAGTTCTTATCTTGTAATTCTTTGGTTATTACCCCACAACCAAATTAACATGACATTCTACTATGTCATTGTGTGCATTCAAAAGCTAAAAATATTTGAATTAATATAGGCCTCCAACCTTTACCACATCCATTGGTATGCATTCAAATAATATAATCATATGATTTTATATAATAACTATGGCTAAGGAAATTCTTACCTAAATGTCCTTTCAGCAATTATGCAAAAAGAGTAATAAAAGCTCATACCTACATGACTGGCATTAATAAATTTTATACTGCCTGAATGTCTGATGGCAGTAGAAGCTTTCATGCTTCTTTTATCAAACTTATAACCAACACTTCAGCTCTCTGTTTCTTCCCTCCTTATGCAACAACATCACCAACAACACTTGAAAACATGCAAACATTCTTTCCTCTGGCTGAACCAACAAGCCGTAATAGACTTGCTGCCACAGAAATTGTAACAGCTTCTTTCTCCCTATAAAAATTTTCCTTGTTGATCCCAGAAATCTACAATTCTTCCTAGATTCCTTAATCTTCTTGTGCTCTCATTGTAGTCACTGTACATGACTATTTCTGCTGTGAGCACTTTTGATGCAGTTCCCCTACCTCAGCGGGGTCTGCTAACATCCCGGTCAAAGGATCTTTCCAAATGCTGAGTCAAATTGACTCTTTGGGCCTTTTCTAGAGCCCTATTAATATTACACAGGTCCCCTTTCCTTCCATGTGCAAGTCCTGACAGACCTGTGGGCTATTCCTACGCGCTTCCAAAACTCCAAGTTTCAGGCGCTAACCCCTTTTTCATTAGCCATTTCCTTCAAATGACCCTCGGCTAAGACCTCATGGAAAACTGTGATTGTGGGCATGGGAAAGAGTGGTTTTAGACCAACCTGCTTTTCATCATGCAATTCACCTCCAACTGCCACACATCACTTTGTTAAAACCATGGTATAGATTGCGACCCGCTCTCAGATTTTTAACATCCGAGCAATTTTTGGCCCCGCAATCCATCTTGTCCGTCGATCTCCAATCCCTTGGCGATGATCCGTGATCAACAAATTCTATCTATCCTCCCTTTTATACCTTATTTCCTCCTTCCACACGCGATCCGATATCTACACAATCTGTTGACATGTAGCTCCCTTCCAAATCAATGACTATGGTTGATTCCGGCTCTCCGACCCTCAGGAGTTTCAAATCTCAAATATCTTCTTTTCCATGTATGACAATCTTCCAGAGTGGAAGATATAATGACACCATTCCTAAACAATCACAATCAGAAGGTTCTAATGAAGTTCGACTCTCCAGCCTTCGGGAGTTCTCATGTCTCCATTCATACAAATCTCCAGAGTGAATTTCCCCAGAGTGACATATATTCTGACCACGCATCCTCTCCAAATAAACGACCCTAATTCTCTTCGAGACTTCAACTCTTTCCGATAAAGACCAGATCAACGGTCCTTCGACCTCCTCCTCGATCAATGATTGAGATTTGCTTTGGGACTTCGGTGCTTTCATCCTCTACTTTCCTCTAGAGTGCTCTGTACCCGGAGTTCTAGATCTGGTGCCACGCGTCCACTTTCATATCAACAACCAAGATTTACTTCGGATGTTTCTCCTCCTTGTCCACAAACTTCAAAAGTTGTGGATCTTACGCCACCTATCCTCCTTGATGATGGATGGTCCCAAATCACTTCGGGACTTCAGGACTTTGACAAGTCCACTTCTCCAATGCACACAAGGGTTAAGTCTTGTGCGCTTACCTCTGAATCCAACGATTTATGGTACTTCACACTCAGACCTAATGAATGGGATCTATTCCTCTCCTCTAAGCTTCCTTTCTTCTCCTAGATGTTGATCTAACAGTCTGGGATCCTCCCCACAACCGATCTGACGGTTCTTGTCTCTCCTCCTCCTAATCTTTTGACTTCTTCTGCCTTGGAATATTTTTTCAGTGTTCAAAGGCTTCATCCTTTGAACTTTCTCCTGTGAGTCCGCCTCATGGATCTTTTCTTCTCTCTCGTAAGCATTCTCTTTTTTGAGCTTTAGGACATAGAATGAGTCTATCTCCCACATTCCTTGTGTTATCTCTTTTGAACTTTTCGGATTACTCAGCCTCCTAAGGGTCTCGACCCTTATGTTTCCATTCAAAGGAAAACTTCATGCCCTCCTGGCAACCTTTTTCTCAAAGCACACATTGTTGAGCATTTTCTATAGAGTGTTCAACAATTTTGTGAGTATATTCCTCTAATACTCTTCTCTCTGAACTCAACAAATATTTCTCTCTATGAACACTTGCACTCACTCGATGCCCACTTGGAAGATCCCTACAAAGTTCTCAATGACTTTATCTCTCTCTAAACTCAACACAAAGTTCTCCCTGTGTACTCCTTGCACTTCTGCTGATGAAGGTTCAACGGTATCTCTCTTGAGCTTCTATGAGGTTAACTTACCTCTGTCAATGCACTCTTTGTAGACAATGTGCATTGCTTGCACTCAAAAACTCAAAGAAGAGAAACAATTGAAACGTATTCAATACTTCACCAGTTTACGTATTCAAACCATGAACAACATATAAAAACACAATAATGAACACAAATACATAAATTTACTATATGCATGAAAACTGCTTTTTTATTATCTCTGTGAGTGTCTCCTAAGCACTCTGTGAAAATTTGACTTGTGTCTAACAGTCATTGAACTCTACAAACACAACTTGCAGTCAACTAGAATTTGTCAGGCCATCATTCCTTAACAAATTCCACAACATTCATAAACCAATATGATTTAAGAAAACGTTCAGATTTCATTTTCTTTCCGATCTCTTCTCTTCTCTGTAATTATTTTTTGGCACTATCCCCTTTCTCTCAGTCTCCAATCCATGTTATCATGGGCCATGACCAAGCGCTAGATTACTAGGTGCTTACTCAAGCCTTCGGCTTCGAAATATTTCAAGGCACCACACAACAATATCTCAGAGTTTCGGATTACCGAACTCACGAAGTAGGGAAGATCATCAGTCCATGTCTACCTAACATCCGACGACTGACAGTCACTATGGAACTTCAGGTGTATGAGTTCTGAGACTTCGAAGCTTTGGTACTTCGGAGGATTTCACATCCGCGCATCCCAAACCGTTAATCTATGAAAATTCCCAATAACCTTTGGTGACATCATTACATCACATCGTTGAGCGCTCTTCCAATTGTGGGGGCATGCAAAAATAGTTTGGAGTAACCCACCTTTCATCCCACAATTATTCTGACGCTGACACGTAACCCCTCGATGAAACTGGGGTTTGGATTGCGAGACCGCCTTGGAGAATTAACTCCCATGCAACTTGGATCCCCGAAATGCCTCCTGGTCGTCGATTTTGATGTATCATGATAAACTCCAGTGTGGGTCTTCTGACCTTTATCTACATTACGTAACCTCGGCCCCACTAGCCCTTCTCATATGCAAAGCCACATGTAGGAATACTAGCGGTTGATATGTGGCCCATTCAGATGGGTGACACGCGTCACGTTCCAAATGGCATTTCAAAATTCTACGGGTTCAAGACCTGCTGACACATGGTGCACAACCCATGTGTCCATGTCAATCCAAATGACATCATCATGAATCACTACTTCGACTCTTCGGGATCTTTCACCCTTTACTACTGCGTTTGACCTTTTTAACATTGGATTGATCCAACAGTTGAGCTCTTCTCCCTAGATCTATGGTGTAGATCCACTTCGGGGCTTCAGAGCTTCGGGCTTCAGGATTTCTCTTATTTTGCATCAACTTCAGCAAAGTCGCGAAGTTCGAAGGGCTTCCAGGTTAATTCCTCTACACCTTCCCCAGATCTGACGGTCGTAAGGGATTTCCCTTCCTTCCGAACAGATCCTACAAAACAAAACAAACTCTGTTACTCTATGGATTTCCAAAGGAATTCACGGCTAACTGCCTCGCAACATTACCAGATCTGACGGTCGTGAAGGATTTTCCTTCTCCTAAACAAATCCTAAGGTCCACATTACTCTATGGCCCAATACCGCTTCTATCATGGTTTTACGACACCGCTACTCCTCCCGAGCTTTGTAACACGACCAAGGTAACTTCTTGGCACTCAGGAAGGTTTTGAGGTTCGAAATTGGTCCTCCCAAAATAATTTCCTCTTGAAACCTTGGGTCCAATGACCACTTATCTAGCCCATTCAGGCTCAGTGTTGAAACCTTGTGTCAAAACTTGAGTTTTGTCCATTTCGACAACAACTCCTTCCGAAACACTTGCTTCAATTTCCACTAACATGGCCCATCCAGGCTCAGTGTTGAAACCATGCTCTGATACCAATTTGTAACATCCCCAGCCACCAACAGGTCGGAAAATGCCATTACTCAGACACTACACTTAGCTCTGATACCAATTTGTAACATCCCCGAACCTCCAAAGACCGGGTAATACTACCATGTGGAAATACATACACACACACACACATATAACATGCATTTTAATGAATTTAAAACAATTAATTACGATAACATGGAATTACTGCTACCAATTCATATTCAAACAATATTAACAGTAAATCCACATGCAACGGAATACACAGTAACATTCAAGTAACCCAAAAATGCATAATATACATAAATTTTACACAGAAATGATACTTATCTTTTAGCTGGAGTAAATCTATCAACTGCATGCGGACCTTCCACAAACCTCCCAGCCATAGACCACGCTGCTCATCACGCTCAGCAGTAGGTCACCCCCGAGTTGGGACTAAGCTCCACCGGGAAAGGGAACTCTAGGCTTGGCAAGGAAAACAAGGAAGTTGTACAAAGAATCAGGAAGGATATTTCATCCCAGGAGCCACTTACGCCCACAACCCACAGACCCTCATTCCCCACATGCCTACTCCACCCCAGGAGGATACACCTTCACTAAGACAAGTCCATCATCTAGTACACTTCCCTTACCTTGGGCTTCATCAACAGGCTAGACCAGAAGTCTCAGAGTATTTTAGCTGCTATGGGACTCCCTTCAAGGAGAACTCACTTACCAACAACCTATCACCTAGGAGAGATGCTCACATGCATGACAACCTGCTTCTTCAATTCAATACCTAATAAATACTGCAACAACATTCAGCTAACATCCAGGCAATGACAACAATAGGAATCAGTTATGGACCCAAAAATGGCAACGAATAAATGTTAAGACACAACACGGCTTAGACAACAAATGGCAGTAACCCAAAACGGTTCAGGTACAGACTTGGCTCTACAAGAGCAGATAGGGTTGGTTCACAGGAAACACATGTCGAATTTTCCCTCCCTGACAAGTTTCTCATATGTGCAAAGTTATGTAGAGGGAAGATGAAGAGGCCCCAACATGTTAGACGATGGATGGGAAATGGCAAGTGAACCCCCTTCCTATGAGCGATTTTTTCAACTGTGCATAGGTAACCAGAGGTCGACGTCTGAGGCCAACAAGTTCAGGCGGAGGATGGAAGAATGGGCAGTGAATCCCTTCAATAGTTTGAATCTTGGGTTTTAACTGCATGATCCTATGTTGACACCTGTCTCCCTGGAGCTACATGCACTCCATTTATCATACGTTCCCTTTCCAGGAACTTAGGACAACACTCAAAATGTCCACCTTAGCCTTCAAGAATTAATATTAAAATATTATTCCTTTATAGGTAAGCCCCCTATCTTAGCCCCTACGAACAAACACTTAGCCCCCTCCCTTGCCCAACCTTGTGGACGCTTAGTCCCCCATCACTTTTTCTTTGTGGTCAATTTGCACGTAGCGATGTTTTTATATTAACAAAGTGCATAATTACATGTACAAAATGGGCTCTTGGCCTTTAACACCTAGGCTCTCTGGCCTACTTACACATAATCTTACCAACTTACAATTTCTTGGCTCAACAACGTACAAAACATGTTTACAATACACAGATATAATTGGGGCTCATCCTTGGGTATTACATCTGCCAAGGTGAGCCATTGCACCCACTGGTGTTGTTTGACTGAAGAAAAAAAACACAAGTAGGTTTCCAAACATTTGTTGACCACTTATGTTTATCCTTCAGACTAGGGGTGATAGGCTGTGCTCATGTTCAGTTGGGTGCCTTGCAATTTAAACAACTCTTGCCAAAATGTGCTAGTGAAAGTTGGGTCACGATCAGATACAATAGACTTGGGAAAGACATGCAACTTGAAAATATGATCAAGGAAAAGTTTTGCTACTAGTTTCGGTGTGGAAGGTTGTGATAAGGTGAAAAAATGAGCATACTTGGAGAGGAAATCAACCACCACCATGATGACGAACTTGTTCCTAGCTTTTGGAAGTCCCACTATAAAATCCATGGATATTTTTGTCCACATAGAAGTTGTAATGGGTAGGCATTGTAGGGCGCCTGGAGACTTGATAGTTTCACCTTTATTATGTAAGCACACCTCACATTCTGTGACAAAGTGAAGGATATCATTCTTCATCCCTGCCCAGAAAAAAGAACGACATGCACACACATTTTTCTTTTGGAACCCCAAGTGACCCGCAATAGTTGACGAGTGCAACTTATTTAAGAGCCTCAACTTAAGTGCTGAAGAGGGTGATAGAACTAGGTGATCCTTATATCTGAGAATATTTTCCTACCAAGTGTAGTCGATGGGAGGATTAGGTTCCCCCTGAAGGCTTTGAATTAACTTGGAGATAGTCAAGTGTGTTAGCCACTCTTGGCATACTTGTGCAATCCAATCAAGGACTGGTGAGGATAAGAAAAAGAGGGAGTCATCCTCCTCATGTTGTCTTGACAATGCATCGGCTACTATATTATCTTTTCCCTTTTTGTATATGATTTCATAATCATAACCCAACATTTTGGTCAACCACTTATTTTGTTCTGGGGAGGACAATCATTGCCACAAAAAATATTTCAGACTATGGTGATCTTTTTTTGTCTGAACACGATGTCCCAAGAAATATGGCCACCATGGTTGCAACGCATGGAGAATGGTTGATGCAGGAGCATCCTGCGATGAAAATCATTGTATATTTGGTTAACCTAGGGGGTCTTATGTTTGATAAGGATTTGAATTCTTAATAGGAAATTATGTATGTTTGAATGGTTTGAGTAAGGAATGTGTGTGTGAGGTTTTTATTGTAAATATTCTCGAATGTGTGAGAATATGAGAGATATTAGGCTTGTGAAGATCTCATGAGGATCTTAGGGATTAGGAGATCCTAGAATAGGGGTTTAAATTTGTGAAAAGTGGACCATAGAGGATCCTTAGGAATTTGTTGAGGATTTGTTGGATATGAACCATAAATAGTTCAAAATCCCTTTTGTGTATTATTGTAATCCTTAGAGGCATGGAGATAGATGGAAAGATATAGAACATTAAGCAAGACATCGACGAGGTGGCCAATTGAATGATAACTAGGACAGGATATTGGAGAATGACCAATGAATGTTATTCAAGCCAATAGAATGAGGATTAAATCATGCTGATTTGATCTAGGTGTAGGGATCATGTTGCAAGGACGACAAGGATAATTCTAGGAGGAGGCCTAGTGCAAGCCCATATCCAAAATGAAATCAGAGAATGTCATTCCAATGATCATTGATCACGAGAAGCATCGATGATCCTACATAATAGTGAAAGGGAAGGAATGATTGTCGGTCGATCATCCCACCAGTAGATGAGGTCCTTTAGATCAAACCCACACAAGGAAGACACAACAACCATTAGATTATCCATATAGGATCACTGCAAACCATCAGATTGATACAAAGGAGTAAATCGATAACCAATGAATCATAATATTTAGATATGGAGGTAGAGGAAGGAGGACCATTGGGCCAACTACTGATTAAGTCGTGACCGTCGGATCATGTCGAAGGGAGATCGACAATGGGGATGTGTTGTGGAGATCAGAGGATGAGTTAACGTCATCATAGTTTCAAGTTT
>ML787740.1:189954-212548 GCA_009831015.1 Picea engelmannii
GGGGGGGGCGGTGTGGTAGAGGGAAAATAGTGATAATAGTGGAGGTCATTGAATGTAAGGTGGAATAGGTCCACTATATTATTAAATAAGGCCAACTATGGTAGTTATATATAATAACTCGGTAGTTAGATATAATAAATGTAAGAGGACTTATTAGAAGGTTCTACTTCTAGAAGATTCCTCCTCTACAATTTTCTTAGGTGATGGTAGCACTATATAAAGGGGTTCAAACAATTTAATGGGATATGAAGGGAAGCATTGTATTTAGAGCGGTATGTCAATAGGAGGAAGCCCCCTCGAAGAGGCAAGTGAATAGGAGAGGATCCCTTCCATAATAACATCCATTGTATGGTGTTTCCCTACCTCAAGTGTTTGATATAATAAAGTGGTGGTTTTCTATATTGTTTCATATATCTTGTGTGGTGATTGTATTCAAATATCTTTGGTATGATTGTGGTATTTTTTATTCAGCATTTGGTACTTAACAATTGGTATTAGAGAACTTTCCTTGGCCAAAGAAGGGAAGTTTTTTTTTCTCTTTTTGCAGAATTTTTCTAGGGAAGAAAAAGAGGGTGGCACACTTTAGATTCATATATGAAGCTTTACGAGATGAATTTGGAAAAAAAATGGATATTTGAATTCCTCTCAGAAAAATACCCAATTTCAAAAAAAACAATCGGCCGAAACAAAATCCAGGAAGTAAATTTATGAGCATTTTAAATTCAATAGTTTTTCAGGGTTTTTCCGAAAAAATTGTGATTTTCTGCGGTAATTTATTGTTCTATTTTTCAGATTTTTTCATGACTGTTGCGGGACTGTAGAGTCCATAGGGTGCTTTGATGGCTATTTCCTCTCAAACCCTCAAATAAATTCTACAAATTACTAAAGAATTCAAATCCCAATTGTATGAAACGTTGGATGACTTTGTAGATGGTCTCACAGATGGCCTCAATGATAGTTTTCATAGTATTCAAGATTCATTAGATAGCATGCAGGAGATATTTCTTATCGTGGACATCAAAGATGAATATAATCAAGAAATATATTCTTGGTATGATCTGAAGGCCGATTGCGATGATTGGTATATGGATAGTTGTCATTTCTGGGATGACAACCACTTCCATATTTTATTTGATGACTCTACTCCACCTTCTGTAGAGAACATCAATGTCCCACATCATGAGATAGTTATAATTACCAGTGTCCAGCCTGCATATTATACAATGGTATTTTTCCTTCCATATTCAGCTTTGATCCTCTCCCACTATGTGGATGGATATTCTTATTTGGATCCACATGATATGTGTCATTATTGGGAGCATCATTTTCAGTTGGTCATTGGGTGCTGATATCTTCCATGTGGGGTTCACATGAGAAATTGGACATGAGACACTAGTTTACAATGGTGGTTGGACTACTTCGGCATGGTGGCTTCCATTTCTCAATGGGACCCTGGTTCTCTAGTCTACTTCAACACTATGGTCCACACTTATCCATGGGACCTTGGTATATGGTTGTACATCAAGTGTTGAGGACANGTGCAAGTCATTCATTGTAAGGTGGACTAGGTCCACTATATTATTAAATAGGGCCCACTATGGTAGTTAGATATAATAAATGTAAGAGGACTTCTTAGAAGGTTCTACTTCTAGAATATTCCTCCTCTATAATGTTCTTAGGTGATGGTAGCACTATATAAAGGTGTTCAAGAAATGTAATGGGATATGAAGAGAAGTATTGTATTTAGAGGAGTAGCTCAATAAGAGGAAGCCCCCTCGAAGAGGCAAGTGAACAAGAGAGGATCCCTTTCATAATAAGATCCATTGTATGGTGTTTCCCTACCTCAAGGGGTTGATATAATATAGTGGTGGTTTTCTATATTGTTTCATATGTCTTGTGCGGTGATTGTATTCAAATATATTTGGTACTATTGTGGTATTTTGTATTCAATCTTTGGTACTTAACACTAGCGAATCAATGACTCACGTCGCTTCCATTACCAGTGAGCAGTTTGCATTGCAGAATTTGATGACCGGGTTAAACCATGAGCATGTTGTGGTTCCACAATCCCTTGAAAATATCGGATCTAGGGAAAACAAATCTACTCCGTTGATCAACAGACAAGGAATAGAGTCATAGATCTCCATGCCATTTTAATCATAAATCACAATCATTGATCCTCGATGGGGGATAGCGCCTAAAAGATTAGAACATGGTAATAACACTTGGACACTAGACCTAAAAGGGAGTTCAAAGAGTTAAGTTTTAGGAAATATTAGCGCCTCGGTAGTAAGCCCTCGATCATGGTGACTGGTTTTATGGGAAAAGAATCCATTTGATAAGGCATTAAGAAGGAGGTGGAATTTGATCCTATTAGTGATCAAATCAGATCAGAGAAGAGAATTTGATCCTAGACACCTTGTTAAGGGTTTAGAGAACCCTAATATAAATCAGGTCACTTAACTATGGGATAGGCGAGTTGGATTTGGATTTGGTCCAAGATTATGGGTGAATTTGATCGGATTCATATCTAAGTTGCATCAGTTTGGTATCAGAGCAAGCAATGCTCTCTGATAGGAAATTGCAAAATTGCAGAGTTACAGAGACAAAATGTGAAGGTGGATTTCAAGTTGGAAATCTGAAAAGAAGACATTATGCATTGGAGAATGCTTAAGGAGGTCAAAGATATTCTACACAGAGTAATTTGGATTTAGGAAAATATGACAGAACAAGGTAGAGGAAAATGATAGTCCATTCAAGTGCAGATGAATGGTAGAACAAGATCATGCAGAGATATTGAAGGTGGATATGCTATGCTTTTATTCTAACTCTGGTTTTGAGTTGTTGCAGGTTAAAACAAGATGAAGGTTGATAGCAGCAAACAACTAAGAGGTTGTGATAGAAGAACAATTTTGTTCTTAAAGAGTAAGTGAATACTCTTAGAAAAGTGTCAAGGAACCTTGAGGATCCAGCTAAAAGTTGGACTAGGAGGAAAAAGTTGATTTTTCTCAGAAGAAGTGGAGAAATGCAGAAGCCCAAGAGGAGAAAAGGAGTTGCTAAAAAGGTGGTTCCAGAGACAAAGGAAAAATTAGATACCAAGAGGTAGGGCTTAGAGGGAAGCTTGGATTTCTATGAAAACATGTATGAAGACTTATCAAGAGAAGGCTTAGAGGCAGTCCATAGGGGAATAGATGAAGTTCACAAAGGAAGGGAAGAAAATTATCACTGAAGGTCATTGTAGAGGTTCAAAGGAAAGACACAACAAAAGGAAATGTGCCAAGGTAAAGGGCATAGAGAAGATGAGTCAAGAAGAGTTTGACAGAGAGATGTCTGAGATAAAAGGTAAACTTAGTTACATGATGAAGTTGCTACAACAGGAAGATATGCAAGAGAACCAGAGACATGGATGGAGTATGAAGTAGAAAGTCCAGTGGCTAGTAATGCAGTTATATGAGGAGAAGCTTAGGAAAATATTAGAGAAACTGAAGTAGAGGATGAATGCATTAATGACAGAGGATAAACTCAGAGGAGTTGAGTTTAAATGAAGGCCATTGACAACATAAGAAGGATTTCACTATTGTGAACCAGAGAAGGGAGACATCCTTGGAGATGATGATGTGGAGTAGAGACTAGTTGATAGTCTCATGATCTCTTTGGAGAATCCAGATCAGCATGATGAAGATATGCTGAAAAAGGAATCAAGAGAGACTGAAGGCCTTAAGATTTTTAAAACTGATTATTTTTGTATGTTTGTAGGTAAAAAAGGTGATAGACAATCACTTGAAGCTGTCATAAAGATGGAGGATGAAAAGGAAATGTACAAATACATTTTGAAAGGGAAAGATCAGAATTACATTCTGATATAAAATGAGGCTATGTTCTCTCATGAAGACATCCAAGGGAGAGAACATGCACATTTGGATGATGAAGGGACTGACAGACAGTCAGAAGGATTTGTGGTTGCGGGTAAAGAAGAATTGGTGCATGAAGATAGCCAACAAGGAGTTGAAGAGAAGCATTCTGACAAAATGCTTACCAGGTGGAATGAAGAGATAGAGTTGTTGGAGATATTGTTTATAGGACCTGAATCAAAAAAAGGATAAAGTACATCTGATGAGCGGACATGTTCACATATGTCTAGCAGTGAAAAATAAATGCTTATTGCATGTAAAGAAAAGGAAGTAAATTTTAAGTTTAATTTTAATCTGGAAATTGCATGTATACAAGTGGAAGATGAGCATGACATGGGAGTAACATCTAAAATATTTCGTAAGGAAGAAGGTAGTCCTCAAGTGGTGAATATTGGGGAAGAGTTAAATTTTCTGGAAAGGTGGTTGATTAAAGTTGAAGACTACAGAGCATATGCAGACTCGATTCAAGTAAAGGAGAAAATGGTGTCAATTAGAGGTGACAAAGAAGAAGGGAATAAAAGAAATAATCCTAAAGATATAATTCAGGATAGGATGCAGTGATTAGTGGACATCAACAACAACATAATCCAACAAAGATAAAACAACAACAAATGGCAGGGTATGTACCAGCCAAAGGACCAACTATACATAGAGATTGAGATGTTATGGAAGCTGATGAGGAAAATATCTCAGAAAAAGAAGACAACAATAAGGAATAAAATCAGCAGAAGCAAGCAAGTGATATAAACAAATTGTGGAGGAATCTCTAGTGGGTCATTACAGCATAAAGTGTGGAAGCCAAGAGAAGTACAAGAAAAAACCAAGCATTAGCATAATAGAGAAGCAGGTGGAGAAAGTGGAAGGATTTAGTACAAAGTTTGGGACCCTAGAGCATTTTCATCAGCATGTGAAACACATGATCAAGAGATCATGAATATTTTTAACCTTGGGATTCTGATGTAGGGGCATCCTGCTCCAAAAATCATTGTATATTTGGTTAACCTAGGTGAATAGATGAAGTTCACAAAAGAAGGGTGAGAATATGAGAGATATTAGGCTTGTGAAGATCTCATGAGGATCTTAGGGATTAGGAGATCCTATAATAAGGGTTTAGTTGAGTGAAAAGTGGATCAAAGAAGATCCTTATGAATCTATTGAGGATTTGTTGGATCTGAACCAGAAACAATTCAAAATCCCTTTTGTATATTATTGTAAGCCTTAGGGGCATGGAGAGATATGGAAAGATATATAAGATTAGGCCAGACATGGAGGAGGTATCCAATTGAATGCTAACCAGGCTAAGATATTGGAGAATGGCCAAGGAATGTTAATCAGGAAAATATAATGAGGATTAAATTCTGTTGAATTGATTCAGGTGTAGGGTTCATGTTGTAGGGTCGAGAAGGAGAATTCTAGGAGGAGGCCTAGTGTAAGATCGTATCCAAAATGTGATAAGAGAATGTCATTCTAGTGATCATCAATCATGAGAAGGATCGATGATCCTACATAGCGATGAAAGGGGAGGAATGAGCATTGTCAGATCATGCCATCAGCAGATGAGGATCGTTATATCAAACCCATGAAAGGAAGACACAAAAACCATTAGATTATCCAGCTAGGATCGCTGCAGACCATCGGATCAATACAAAGGAGTAAATCTATAAACCATGAATCGTAACTGTAACATATGGAGGTAGAGGAAGGAGGACCCGAATAATCAATTCATGACCGTTGAATCATGTCGAAGGCATATCGATCATGGGGATCCATTGTGGACATTAGAGGATGAGTTAATGTCAACACAATTTCAAGTTCTCAGCCCTAAATCCTGACCCCTATTATTTGGTTGTGGGAACCTCAAAGACCTTGGGGTACTTGTCCAAGATGAGTTGCAAGCTAGGAGGAACTACCTGAGAGGCATGTTCAATGACCTAGATGGAATTAAATTAAGAAATCACACAACAATGGCATCTATTCAATAATATTTCCATCCTGTGAGAGATGACGATTTAAGGAGAGCTCTCTTGGAGACCTTGGAGGGTATAATGGTGAGCGTCTTGGGTGAAGCTCATATACAATTCTTATGAATCCATTGTGAATGGCCCTAAAGTGAGAAGACATTCCACTCCTAATAAAATATCACAACCACCCATGGAAATAGAGAACATGTGGGTTTTTAGATGATAATCACCCATTTGGAGTTTGACATTCTCACAGTGGCCCCCACACTTCATAGTACCACCATTAGCGATGAGGATTTGAAAATTATAAATAGGCCAGACAAAGAAATGGATCTCATCAATAAGCCTGCGATGAATAAAATTATGGGTTCTACCACTATCAATCAATACCACCACCGACCTATGTTTGAGGTAGCCCTTGAGCTTCCATGTTTGTGGGGACTAAATGCCCAAGAGTGCATGAAGTGATATGACATTTTCCTATGAATCCATGGGGGTTACAACTAGAGCTTTGATGTGATCACTTAGTTGAGCCTCCTCTGGGTTAAGAGACACATCTGATGGGATGTCTTCATGGGGAGAGGAAGCTAATGCATAAATCTGGAAGAAATTTTGTTCTCTACATTTATTCCCTAGGGAATAATTTTCATCACGATAGTAAAAAAGTCCTTTCATGTGATGTTCTGCCATTTATGCTCGAGATACCTTTTGGACCTTCAATATTTTTGTTAGAGTTGGGTGAACCCCGGGGTGAGGAAGGGTGAGAACTGGAGCCTTCATGGGTGGGGCCTAAATGATGGTCTCAAATTTCGTTGCTAATTGACATGTGTGAAACCAAGTAGTAGGATGATGCATGTTCATATGAGTCTGGATGGCTTCGTTCAATACACTGATAAAACATTCAAGGTAAAATGCATCAGATAATCCCTCGGTCCTGATAACCAACTGTTCAAATACCATGATGAAATATATGACTGATCTAGTTTGGTGCAACTTGGTGAGCCTACCCAAAAAATGTGTTTCCCTATCAAAATGGGCACAAACTTCTTTAGTGAACATGTTCCAAGTGGGTATTCCTGGATAACATTTCTTATGCCCCCACTGCCACTGCCATCGTTCTTGATGCATGTAGAAAACCCCTACATTGAGTTTGGTCTCATCATACAAAATATTATGGAGGGAGAAGTATTGTTCCATTTGAGAGACCCACCTTGTTGGGTTGGATACATCAAATCTACACATGCCAAGTTTGGGTACCTTATTCCAAGAGTGTGGAGAACCCCAAGGGGAGTGGGAAGAATGAACATTTTCATAATGAGAATGTTGAGGGTCCTTTGCATTGGGCTCTACTTACTTACCTCTTGTTAATTGTTGCATGGATTCATGGATGATTACATGGAATTCTAATTGGAGGGACTCTTTGACTTCAACTCATATGGTAGTGGTGATGGATTCCATTTTTGTTTCTAAGCTAGACAACCTAGTCTCCTAGTCTTCTTGGGTCTGAGCTCTGGTGGTTGGCATGGTAGAAACTTAGGTAGTGGATGAGGTGTCAGGATAGAAATTGAGGCCACAAAATGTGAGACATATCATGGTGATCAAGACAAATGGAGGACTCCAATGGGATAGGTGTCAAATAAGAGTGTCTCTGTAAGGGGTGGGACCACGAAAAAATAAGATTAAAATTAAAGGATACCACTACGATCAAAATGAAGAGAGGAATGCAATTGAATAGGTTACAAATAAGGGTGTTGACGAGAACCATACTTTTAGATCACCCTGAATACTTCTACAATGGAGGAATTCCCAAATTATCAATAATAAAAAGGTTGGCAGGGACTGTTTCTGCAGCGAAAAAACGTGATAGGGGCCAATTTGTAATGTAATAGATCAGTTGTTTCCGTCCCAAGGTTTAGGGTTTGTAGGGTGTTTACAGTCAAGGGTTTTCCTTGTGCTATAACTCTCTTATATATGTGAAGGGTCTGACAGTATTACTCGGCCCAATATCTCAGGGCACCAACTAAGGGGGGTTGACCATACCCTTAGCCATATTACCCGACTACCTAGGTACTAGAGATTCTCTTCCCAAGTGTTGTTCTCAGTTACACTATAGTAGTCAGGAGACTGATCGACTTATCTATGGAGGGCTTAGGGATGCCTAGGATGATCCATATATAGGTTTTTTCAGATGTGCTACCACTCGAAAGGGTACCAAAAAGGGTTACAAGGGTGGACAATAGATGTGCGCTTAAGAACCACTTGTATTTCCTGTGTGTGTTACTCCTCGACTGTTGGATTATGCACGTAACGACATATCTTTGTAGCTTAAAGACGTCGGAATGCATCTCTACCCTAGAAAAAAAATTACCCCACAAGTCTTTCCCAAGAAAGAGATCTGATACCACTTGCAATATTCTAGATATAATATAGTATGAAGAATAGAAATATTTAGCAAGCAATGGCACAACCAAAATGATATATCCAGAACAATATCAGAATAATACCAGAATAACACTAGAAAGAGAACCTTTATTAATTATAGAAATTTTCACTTGCCTCTTTGAGGGGGAAACCTCCAGTAGAGAAAATCTCTATTACAATAATCTCCGCGAAAAAAATATCCAATGCCTCCTACTCTTATTTACACTAATTCTACCTTCTAAGGAAACTTCTAAAGGAAGATATTTCTAGAAGTGGAATATTCTATTAGGTCTTCTTACATTGAATTATTCTCCTTTATTTATTAGGACTTATTAACTAATTTCAACCTTTATTACATAGAAAACATATCCTACTAACTAATGACCCATGGAGAAGGGTTATGATCGGATCCTAACAAATTGAGTCCATTCTTCTAGATTCTTTGACATGCGAAAGGTCTCTCCTTTGCCACCTGATTTTTGGTCGAGGGAGGCACCTATTGCAGATTCCTTGGCATGACAAATCCCTCCTGGTAAATGTATTCCATTATTTTACATCAAGCACAAGTCCAACATCTCAGTCTTAGGAATCTCGCTAGTTAGGGCAGGGTAAGTGATAATTAGGATACATTTTTTTTCTAGGAGAGCTTCTATTACTTGTTTGATTTTCTTTATTTACTACCTTGGCATAGTTATAGGTGTTTGATTTCCTAGTAGATATTTTTCTTAGTTAGTTATTGTTTTCAATAACATGTGAATATATACATTATTTGTTGTTCTCTATCCTTTGAGTTTAGTGCCAATGTGGGAGAGAGTAGATATAGGCTCTAATGGGTTTCCCATATAAATAAATGACCATATTGGTTGCTCATCAATAATCCAAATATATGGTGAAACTACTCACTAATATGATTGTTTAAGTCATAGTTATTTGCATGGTGGTGCCAAATCCCAACCGCTAAACCACATGTAGAGACAAAAACAATGACCATATTGGTTGCTCATAAATAATCAAAATATATGGTGGCACTACTCACTAATATGATTGCTTAAATCATATTTATTTGCATGGTGACACCAAATCTCAACCGAGACAAAAAAAAAGAACAAAATTCTCTGCATTTTTTTTTCGACTTCATAGTTAAACATCCTCAAGCATGTTACCACATGTTTGAGAGCAACTTACAATCCACATTGACTTGCAATCAAAGTTGATTTTTTCTTCTTAATAAAACATTCAATCATAATTAAGTCAAATATCAATATCATAAACCCATCGTAAGTAACATTTCTAAATATACCATGCTCTTTTGGAGCTCAAGTAAAATTAGAATTTGAAATATTTTAAAAAATAAAACATATTATATTTTCAACTTTTAATAATTTAAACAAATATATATATTATAATTTAAATATGAAAATAATATTAACTTTTTCATTAAAATATTATGCTAAATACATTTATTTTTTTTAATAAAAATTACAATCGTCACCTTTAATTGGAGGCTAGATGCTTAACTTTCCTTTATGGTAAAAGTCAACTTCACCTTTATATTGAAGCCTATATTCTTAATAATAATGTTCTTTTACTTGGAAGAAAGTCTACAAGGAATACATTGATATAATGTAATCCTTTCATTAACCAGTAAAGAGCAAAAATTTTATATGCTATCAATCTACACAATTCCTAGCAAAAACCCAAGATTTTATATGTTATCAATCCACACCATTCACTAGTTTGGTACGTCTGCTTAGGAGTTGATAAAAATAGAGCATGGGGTGGGAAAATCTAAAAATAGAGTATGTGGTGCAACCTTTGGATGGATTTACAAGAGTCACCGTAGTATAAAAGAGAAATTGTCAAAAGATAAAAAAAAAAAATTATAAATAAAATGACTTTACCAACATGCCTATGACACATATGTAAAGAATGTTTTTATTCCCTGCCATAGGCATAGAGAGACTATAGCGATCGATAATGCGTTGACTACATATTAGTTTGTCCTTTGACCATAAATATTTGCACAATACCTATTGTTGGAGCTATGGAATTAAAAGCATATATTTTTATATAATAAAAAGAACCATATATGTACTGATCTGATTGGATAAGAGATTGGAGGTCTTATTTTTGGCTTTGGTATTCCCAATGTACTATATGGAAACATATCCAATTTTTTTCTCGCAGACAATATTTTTTAATCATATATTTTTCCTCTATATTGCTTGAAGGTCGATTAATGCTAGCATTAGTTGGAATGTTTGTATTAGCATTTTTTGCTAGGTGAATATATCCATAAGTTTTCATATGTACTAAGCATGTTGAAATGTTTTGATATCCAAGCTTTGTAGTGATTGAGAATTCCAAAGTTTATGGCGTCTTTGGTAGATGTATATCTCTTGAAATGTATTGAAACTTATTCCGAGATGCATCAATAGGCCTAATAGCATAAATGTTTACATGACGCGACGTCCTCCAAAACTCATGACAACTTAAATTTTTTCATACCACGAGGTCCTTAGACAGCCTGGCAGTCTTAAATGTTTATGGAAATACACTTCTCGAAGTACATTTTTCCTTGAAATTTTGTATACAGTTACAATGAATTTGCAAAGTCTTGTTTGCCCATTGCCAGTTCGAAAAACATTGTATGTTTCATCCTTGTTCTTCCATTGAAGCTACATACATTGTTTGCTAGTTCAGTGAGTGGTTCTTCTTCGTTGGTTTGTTAGTTGTTGCCATTGTATGTTTCATCCTCATAATTATTGAAGCTACATACATTGTTTACTGGTTCGGTGAGTGGTTCTTCTTCGTTGGTTTGTCGGTTGCTGCTTCTTGTTGTTTTGCTTGGAATTTCCATAGTTTCATTTTGTATTCCTTGTTTGTTGTTCAATGTTTGCATATTGTAAGTAAGAATGTTTTCTTATTTGTAGTCGCATATTCCTTGTATGTTTTTGGTTCCTTCTGTGCTTGGGCTGTAGTTTCGTAATCATTGGAGATACATATGTTGTTCATTGGCTCGGTGGTTCTTGCTGGTTCGTTGGTTTGTGGGTTGCTGGTTCTGTTCGTTTGGTTGGGGTTTGTGCTTTGGGGCCTTGGGGGTATAGTTCAGCCTGTTCGTTCTTTTTGGCTTCTTTGGTCCTTGATGTTTTCTTTTGTTTAATTCGGCCTTGCAGGGTTGGGGTGCATCAATGGTGGTTGGAGCTTTTATTTTTCTTTTTTTTTGGATTATTATTGTTTTTTTGGAGAGCTTTGCGATGTTCATCCCCTGCACCCATGAGTCGACATGCATTTGTTTTATTTTCCATGTTTTCCAAGGCTGATATCTATTATTCTGTGAGATTTTGTTGGTGCTCCAGTCCTTCCATGAAAGAAAATTGTTGCATGCAAAATTGTTGGAGGATTACATGTGAAGTTACAATATCCGTCATTTTTTTGTTGGAGTAAATCATATGTGTGCAGGCTACATTTATAAAACATGTATCGTCATATGTGTGTATATGACATTACATGTTCTTTCTCCTCTACATAGACTGGTGTGCATACGATCGAATTTGTGTTGTGCTTGAGATATGATATGTGCAACAAAGATTTTGCAAGATTATATTTTGATGTCTAGAAGCATGTCTGGGTGGTTTGCCATGGAAAAATAAGAATTTGTATTGTGGGAACAACAATCTATGTAGAGAATAAAGAACACAGTCGAAGGGAATATATGGATAAATTGCCAGGGAAAACCAGAAATCGTTTAGTTGCAACTATGCAATTGCGTGATATTTTGTGCCTTGTAATATATTTTGGCCAGGGAAAAAAAATATGCACGTTTACAACCATGGAATGAGAAGCGCAAAGGTTCATGTTTCTACCTTTCTAGACTATCCATTCATTCAGTTTTTCTGTGTGTACATATTCCTTGTTCTCCGGTGAATACTAGATTCCACTAATGTTCATTGAATTTTGTGCGTTCCCACATTCAAACAAACAGAGTAGCTGGAGAAAACGACAGAGTCCTGAATGCATCAATTGAAGAGGATATAGAAAGGTGCATGCTTGTACTGTTGTTTCATATTGCGTTGTTTTGTATTTCATTTATGGTTTGTATATGTGTTAAACTAGTTGTGTGCCTTCCTACATGGTAAGTTATCTTGCTTACATGTGTTCCTTCCTGCATACTAAGCTAGTTCATGTCCATTTTGTTTACGATGCATTGCTTCATTTAAACAAATAGAATGGCTGGACAGGACGAAGGACTCTTTGGCGGGTAAATAGAGTTTTTTTTCTTTATTTTAGATGTATGTCTTCATACTAACTTACCTTCGTGCCCATTGCATATTCGATGTTGCTGCCTTGGAAAAAATAGGTTGCTTGGGCAAGGAGATGAATCGTTCTGTACAACAACAAAAGGTTCTGTGGTCCAATATTCTAAAAGGTATACCAAGTGTACTAGTAAATTAAATATACAAACCGGGCGGGGGCATATAATATTAGACTTGAAAATGATGACTTTGCAGTAGTGGGCCTTTCTACACTCCCTATTTCTACTTTTTCCATTTTCTATTATCCCTTTTGTGTTCTAATTCATCTAGCTAGTGTGCTTTCCAAAAATTCCTTCCTACGCTGGTTGGTGGACTAACAGATTCACATATGTGGTTGTGCTTCTACCTTCTTCCATAGTCACCCACTTCTCAATTACGGGTGCTAGGTTGGCAGCTTGAATATTTCTCCCCTGGCTTCTGGAGGTTCACGATATATAGATTGGCCATGGTGCCCCGCGCTCGCGCCTTGTTTATTGTTAAACATTTCTTTAGTTAAAGAATTCAAAGGCATACAATTTTATGGTTATTTAGTCCTTCCAATGTACAATATACAATTCAAATTCTTGTTTATTCCTGATGTTCATCTACACATGCTTGCATCAGGAAAAGTTGGACTAGTGACACAGGCATGAGCATCCAGTCATCTCAGACATCGGCATACCGGCAAGGCCAAAGGTAAATATGCATACGCTTTTCTCTTACTATGTTTGATAAACAAATTTGTTGGGCTATATATTCATATATGACATGGAGGATATGCTGATGTCATCTACAATACATGGTTTGTAGCTCAGAAGAAGTATCAACAAGTAAAAGCGAGATGTTGAATGTGCTACATGTTCCGCAGACTAAGAGGTGTGGTTAGGAAACTATGGCTCCATAGTTCATAAAAAATATGCATGTACTTGTAGCACACTACCATTCACTTTAGTTTTCTTGTTAAAAAATATGTTATCAGGTCTAGAGTTGTGACATCCAAAGTACTGTCAATAGAGGGCTTGAACAACTGCCAAACTGGACAAGTGTTTGTCAGGGACATAACGGTTGTCTATAGCACCTACTTGGACAAGGAAAACAAAAGTAGACCCATTATGCATGCTAACATGAAAGACAAGGACACCATGACGACAGTGACACTGACTATTCCTCCACAACTTGTCCAAAAACATGCAGAAAATATATTGCCACGTAATGGGATATCCATTACACATTTTAATATATTGTCCAAAACAATATATGACTGTGGTGATTGCGATCAAATTATTTCTCTCAATGAAACAAGTATTGTGGAAAAAAATTCTACTGTTTGTTCAGAATATCGTTTTGTCCTGGACTTGACTATAAGTCATCTTGCACAGAGCACTGATATTTACCCAATCAAAACGATTGGGGCTGCTGTCACACTGGCGAGAAAATTTGGCTCGCAACACATTTTTCATATAAAGGATGGAGAGTCGGACAACGACAAGGAAATGGTACCGCTTTTCATATTCAATTTTGTCCTTTACTTTTTCATGTGCATGTATGTTAGATAAGTTACAAAAATATTGCATTGTTCCATGTTGCAGCTGCAATTGTTTGATACATATTCAAATTTGTTTTTGTCAATGGAATAACAATTGCATAGAGGGATGGTTCCACTTATGATGTTCAAAAATATTACAAAGAAGAGGGATTCTAGAGAAAGGATCTTTCAGACAACCCAGGCAACATTTGTAACAAAGTTGTGAGAAGATATAGTAGAGGATCTGAAGAAACTATCTAGCTCTACAACTGTTGTGCACATACATCCACAAAAGCATTCTCACTTTTCTTATAGAAATAGCCTTCAACAAATTTCTACCCCCGTTTATTTAATTTTTTTTTTTTAAAGGGAAGGGGGGGTGCAGTTGTGTATTATGATGTTCAATGTATTAATCCTTTTTTCTCGCATTCCCAGGTTGAAGGTCTTTTAGTTGTAGCCAATGTGTACTCGAACCCCTTTGAGCCTGTATGTGAAAGATGCAACTCTTCTGCTTCTGCCTCCGCTTTGATAAGTGGTGATACCATTGATTGTCTACGATGCAGTGAAAAATGTCCATATATATATGGACATTGCGTGAATATTTTTATCCGAACCGTGGGCAACACAACCGTGCATTGTATAGTTAGGCAACCTCTGTTACAAAATGTGTTTCCTCAGTTGGCAGAGTTGTCGTATGAAACGTATCTATAGAAAAAGGCAAGTAGTGTCTACATGCTGTGGAAGCTTCTCATACACAACAAATTCACCTTGAATGAGGACAATGCAATTTTGCCTATCGGCTGAAGAAGGGGGAAATATATATATATATATCAAACTTCGGTAGGAAATGAAAATACCTCATCTATCTCCGTAACATTTGTTCAACATCTAGATTAATGTTCATTGGACTTGGCCCATATCTTTGTAATCCCTATATATTGCATGTTCCTGGTTATTTTCTACTAGGAACATATACCAGATGCAAGAGAAAATGAATCTGAAGACATCTTTTATTTGTATATCAAATTGTTTGGTGCAAAGGCCGATGGGTTCTTCTCTATGGAACCTTCTGGGAACTTGCTTGCGGCCTGTTTAAAGTATGGTTGGTTCTTGGTTATCTGCTTTGTCTGTCAATTTGTATATCATGGAACTCCAAGTGTTCTTTGGAGGACACAGAACAATATAATTGAATTTTTTAGCCAAATGGCCCGCAGATCCACCTGATAATTTCTATGGTGCTGTGATGCAAATGTACTATGTGGCTTGCTTTAGCAGATTTCCTTGATCGATGAAGTTGGTCAAATTATTGTTCTGAAATAATTTGAAATCAACAAATATATAGTGTGTGAAGTGAAAATGTCCTATCATAGAAACAAGAGGCTCTTAAAATTGAAATTGGTCATTGTTTTGGCATTTTTTCTTATTCGATGAATTTGGCAAAATTAGTATCCTAGAATAATTTGAAATCAACGAATATATACTGTGCCGAGTGAAATTGTGCTATCATATGAACAAGAGGGCCTTAAAATTTAAATTGGTCCTTGTTATGCTTGCAGTGATAGAATTTAAAAAAACTTTCTTTTGTTTGCTTCATTTTTAAAAAAATAAGCGATTTAACATCTTTTAATAATTTAATGTAATTCACTTGTACAATATCAATAGTTAATATTAATAATTTAGTATTTGAAAATAATTTTTATAAATAAAGTTTATTTAGGATGAGCATCCCTAAACAATTGCAATCTTGAGCCCGCCAAATGTGGAGTCCGCAGGTTCTCTTGTCAATTTGTATATCACGGAAGTGTGGGTGATATTTGCAGAACACGGAACAAAAGAAGCTCAAATTTCAGCCCGCCAGGCCGAGAACCCGCGATCCAAAAAGTGCCCAAGTATGGAATGAGGGATCCACATATTCTCTATAAAATGTCTTCCATACTTTCTAAAAGTACATGTTTATTGTGTATTCGTCGTTTGTCGGAAAATTTTTATATCAGTCGGCTGACCAGAATGTACAAACTTTTTCGTCTAATTAAAGTCTGCAATATCAAAATTTAATATTAATAATTTATTATTGAAAATAATGTTTTTAGATACGTTAGATAGTTGATGGGGATTAGCATCTGCAAACAATGGAAAAACTGAACCCACCAACCCTCAACTCCATCTGTCAATATTTATATCATGAAACTATGAGTGCTATTTGGAAGACACAGAACAATGAAACTGCAATGTTGAGCCAGCCATCTCGTAGGTCCTCTTGTCAATTTGTATATCGCGAAATTGTGAGTGGTATTTACACAATGCAGAACAATAGATGACCAATTTTCATCCTGCTAGGCCCAGAGCCCCCGATAAAAAAATGGCTAAATATGGAATTCATAGGTGATCTCTATGGGACAATAAAAGTGCAATGTTTAGCCAACCAGCCTGAGTCTCCCTGTCAATTTGTATATCGTGGAAGTTTAGCTACTATCTCTAGGGAACGAAACAATAAAACCTCAATTTTCAGCTCTCCAGGCCTCGAACCCGCGATCCAAAAAGTGCCTAAGTATGGAATAAGAAATGCGCATATGTTGTATAAAATCTCATGTCCATACTTTATAAAAGTACATTTTTACTATGTATTGCTCGTTTGTCCAAAAAAATTTATATCAGTCGGTCCACCAAAATGGAAAAACTTTGTCCTCTGCTTAAATTATGCAATATCAATATGTAATCTTAATAATTTAGTATTGAAAGTAATGTTTTTTTATATGTTGGATAGTCGATAGGGATTGCCATCCCGAAACAATGGAAAAATTGAACCCACCAGCCCTCGATTCCATCTGTGAATGTACATATCGCGGAAGTCCGAGTTCTATTTGGAGGACACGGAACAATGAAAGTGCAATGTTCAATCAGCCAGCCCGAGAGCCCCCGATAATTTTTTTTTGCTAAATATGGAATTAATATGGGATCGCCACGGAACAATAAAAATGCAATATTCAGCGAAGCAGCCCGCAAGTCCTCCTATTAATTTTTATATTGTGGAATTATGGGTGGTATTTGTAGGACACAAAATAATAGAGACTCTATTTTCAGCCTCCCAGGCCACGAACCCACGATCCAAAAGGTGTGTAAGTATGGAATGAGGGATCCGCATATGCTCTGTAAAATCTCATGTCCATACTTTATATAGAGACTCATGTCCACAAGTCCACCTGTCAATTTGTATATCTCGGAAGTCTACGTGCTATTTGTAGGACATAGAACAATAGATACTCAATTTTTAGCCCGCCAGGCCACAAACCTGGGATCCAAAAAGTACCCAAGTATGGAATGAGGGATCCGCATATGTTCTAGAACAATAAAAATGCAATGTTCAGCCAAGCAACCCATAGGTCCTCCTGTCAATTTGTATATCACAAAAGTGTAGATGATATTTGTAGGACACAAAACAATAGAGAGTCTATTTTCATCCCGCTAGGCCACAAACCCACGATCCAAAAAGTGACTAAGTATGGAATCAAGCATCTCCACATGCTCTGTAAAATATCATGTCCATACTTTATATAAAGACTCATGTCCAAAATTCCACCTGTCAATTTGTATATCGTGGAATTCTAGGTGCTATTTGTAGGACACAGAACAATAGATACTCAATTTTCACCCGCCAGGCTGCAAACCCACGATCCAAAAAGTGTTCAAGTATGGAATGAGGGATCCACATATGTTCTAGAAAAATAAAAATGCAATGTTAAGCCAAGAATCCTATAGGTCCTCATGTCAATTTGTACATCGCGGAATTTTGGGTGCTATTTGTAGGACACGAAACAATAGACTCTATTTTTAGCCCGTCAGGTCACGAACCTGTTATCCAAAAAAGTGCCTAAGTATGGAATGAGGGATCCACATATGCTCTATAAAATCTCATTTCCATACTTTATATAGAGTCATCTCTGCAAGTCTTCCTGTCAATTTGTATATCGCGGAAGTGTAGGTGTTATTTGTAGGACACATAACAACATATACTCAATTTTCATCCCGCCAGGCCATGAACCTGCGATCCAAAAACTGCCCAAGTATGGAATGAGGGATTCACATATGTTATATAAAATCTCATGTCCATACTTTATAAAAGTACATGTTTACTATGTATTGCTAGTTTGTCATAATACTTTTATATCACTTGACCAACCAAATTGTACAAACTTTCTCATTTAATTAAATTCTGCAATATCAATATTTAACAGTAATAATTTATCTCAGGTCCACTTCTGAATTTATATATCGCGGAATTGTGGGTGCTATTTGTAGAGAACAGAACAATAGAGGCCCAATTTTTTGTCCACCAGCCCAAGATCCCAAGATCCAAAAAAATGGCTAAATACAGAATTAATACAGAATCGCTACGGGACAATAAAAGTGCAACGTTCAACCAACCAACCCACAAGTCCGCCTGTCTATTTGTATATGGTGGAAGTGTGGGTGATATTTATAGGAAACATAACCATAGAGGCTCAATTTTCATCCCACCAGGCCGAGAACCCGCAATCGAAAAAGTGGCTAAGTATGGAATGAGGAATCCACATATATTCTATAAAATCTCATGTCCATACTTTATAAAAGTACATGTTTAAGTAGATGTTCTGAAAATGTTCTAAGTACATGTTTAAGTAGATGTTCTGAAAATGTTCTAAGTACTTTATAAAACTTATAAATAACTTATGTTCTAGCATGCATAATAGTGGATATGTTCTGGCACATGATCGTGGATATTCTCAAACAACTATCACAGATTCACGGTGTGAAGTTTGTCTGTTTTGGATCGATAAATATTATACAGACATACCTATTCTGCAATCGCAAATCAAAACCCTCACTGTTCAGATCAACTCGCTAACAGATGAAAATCATAGGCTAAAGTCCAATGTTCAAAGGCAAGGCAATCGTTTGAAAATAACTGGGAACATAATAGTAAAGAATGTTGAGAGTGTAACAACAGTAGTTGATTCTGAGATCCTGTGAATCAAATTTAGCATGCAGTTAAGAGGTAAAGATTTGATTGATTGCCTTAGTTTTATTTTATCCTTTTTTTTTAATTATATAGGTTTAATTTGATTTTGTTGTTAAAATAGAACTAGCTACAGAATCAATTGATACTATAGCTAGTTTATCGTCATTCGAATTTGTGTAAATTATTGGTTATAACAATATATAAACTTATTTATTTTCATTTTTGTTTCCAGGATATCAAGTAATTGGTGGTGATCTCATGTTATGGACTATTTCTGAGCTCATTTAGCATATCTTTTGTAAACAAAAAGAAGCTTGTTTTAGTTTTAAGAGATACAGTGTGATATGGAGTGGTTATCACCCTCTATTTTGTAATCAACAAATCATTTTGGAGATTCAATCTTATCCCACAAGATAAGATATTTAGTTTTTCTAAACTCTTTAAATGATGGTAATTTTTTGTAATCAAGCATCCTCGCCTAGGGCAGAAGATGGAATTTTGATCAACATACTTTAATGGAACAACAATACTCATTTCGACTTTAGCTTCTTGTGGGTTGTGTCTTCATTAAGTTTCTGTTCATCTTGATATCATAATAACTTTTTGATAGCTTTAGTCTTCATCATTTATTATGTTATTAGGATAATTCCTTTATGAATGTTGTCTATAAAATGTTTCAGATATAAAATTTTTGATCATCTATTTGGATTCAATTACAGGGTTTCTCCTTTAATTTCCGTTGATAGATTAAATGCAGGAATGTTCGCCAACAGATTTTTCTTAATGCAATTTCTTGCAATTATAAGATCACGATAACTATTGATAGCATTCTATCTGATATGTAAATTCAATTGCCAGCATAATCATTCTGCATTTATTCAGAACACACTTAAGGTTCAGTGCAGGTTTCCCTCTTGGGCAAGGTGGTTAGAGGTTTTCAGATTGCACAGATATTTGGATGTATATCATTAGTTCGTTAACAGGTTAGTTTAATTTCATTTTTCTGTTACTTGTTTTATCACTGAAATTTGAACATAAAGTTTGGCTTTTCACTATCTGTACATTTTCATTTCATAACATTTTCTTCATTAGTTTAAGACTTATAAAAGGAAAATCAAAAAATATTTCTATCTGCTTCTTCGAAAGTAGTCATTTTCACATCGATTTTCACAAGTTTCGATTAAAACTTGTAGCCTGTAAATAATGTATATAAATGACAGTTATCTATCTTTATCTTAAATACACCTATTACAGTCACATTATATACATGTGTACATATATGTAATATTTAGTAATTAGTTACTTATTTCTTTTCTTTTCTTTTTTGTTTCTTTTAGGATTCTTAGATTGGCCAATGGAGCCATTAAAACCGTCAGGATGAGTTATACCAAACGGAATGGGTTACTTAGACAACCTCGGATGGACTCATTCTTCCAATTGACAGATGATCATTTTCGCCCATCAACACGTTGTTGCAAGACATTTTCCTACTAGTCATCTCCTTCTTCCCTAAATGGAATAATTTGGGCTTATGGAATTGCACGTGAAAGCTGTGCTACTGAATTGTTTTGGATTATACAAAGGCGGTTTCAGCTAAGGGCTACTCCACTTGCCCTGCAACCATTTTTGTCTTCTTCCTCAGGGGAAGCTTGTGAAAAATATCAATTTCAGCACAGGATGATTCATCGAGGAGAAAACTGCAAAGATCTTCCATACTGTGGATCCCGTGACTGTGTTTGTCGCAGATACCTTCAATGTTTTGGCCAGAAGAACTGGGTCCAATTTCTAAGGATAGATGTACAATACTCGGTGTTTTTCTTATTTTTTTAAATGCATTTGCTATTAAAAAATATTTGCCTTCGACTCTTCCTTGCTGTCTCTTTTCTAGGTTTAACACATGTTCTAATTGGCATGGTTCGGTGCTCTCATACTTCTTCGATATTGTGTTTACTTATCTTATCTTTTCTAATATGGAACATCTAAAAATTATATGCCAATGTACTGTGTGAATCCACCATCTTTTTATGCAAACAAAAAATGGATTACATAATTTCAAACCAACGTTCATTTCTATTCGTAATGCAGATAGAACATAGCAATACCAATGTGCAATGTTGAGCAAAATCATTATTCTTGTTTCTAGACATGAAATTATTAAGTTTTAATGCTAACAACCCATAATGAAACAAGTTTAATACTTGAATTAATATGTTTCACTCATGGAAGAGTGTATGAAGAACGTAGTTACACTCACACGTTCCAATAAAATCTAATCTTCAACAAAGAAATTGGTGACAATTAATAAAAAATGAAGTTTAGTAGTTAAGTTAATATGTTACATGCATGAAAGAATGTATCAAAAACATAGTCACACACACGCGTTGCACTAAAATCTAATCTTCAACAACGCATTTGCTGACAATTAGTAGAACATCATGGTTTTACAACAATGGGGCTTCTTTGAAACCAATTCACGCTTACAAAAATTGCCTTCCGCCTTTCTATTTTCCCACTCTTTTATTCTGTTTAGTTTCTCTTCCTGGTTACTTACTCATTTTTCTCCCGAAAATTCCTTGCTCCGTAGCTTCGCGGATTCACACGTTTCCAACAACCGCTTCCCCTTTCTTTAAATTGACCCTCTATTGTTCCCTGTCCCACAACTGGCACCGCGCGTTCCGCGATATACAAACTGAGAAATGAGCTTGCGCATTGGTCAGGTCAACATTGCTCAGTGCATGGGTGGTCTTGCGGGTTCACAGCTGCACTCATGCTCTTTTATCATGACACCGACAAAACACTTCCCCATTCCATACCCAAAAACTTCTCCAACTACGAATTCCCACTAGGCGGTCTCTACATTGGACTTTTGTTGTTCCATGGCCTACAAATAACACCGTCACTTTCGTGATATGAAAATTTGCAACCATTCTTAGATCATACCCTCTTCCGTATTACGGTCCACCTATCATGCCGTCTTTCGTGGTTCTCATTTTTGCACTGAAAACTTCCGAGAAATACAATTTAACCGTGGGGTCCTCGCATATTTAGTGGAACTATTGTCACCCGATTTTGAAACCTATCTGTATGCTTTCCATACTTCGCCATTTGTTCAAATTTCTTTGGCATATCGTCGATTTAGCGAGTTAAACAAATATTCAGTTTGTAGTCGTTGCTTCCTATACCTGCGCCCCTTTGCAATTAGCAGCTGGTAATTATATATAATATCTTATTGTTACGCATGCAATTACCTATTCCATACTTAGCCACTTTGTCAGAATTCCACAAATATACAAACCGACCGCTGAACTGCCCCATCGTGATCTCTTCCGTTTTACACATTTTGCACTCAAAAATTACGAAACATGAAATTTGACCATGCAACAGTCAGTTGTCCTGACTATCCCCATAACCCTTTTTTAAATATCGTCCGACCGCTTTTCAGAGCTTTCCATTCTTTCCTTTCTCTCTGTCATCTCCGTCACCTT
>ML787740.1:212697-225863 GCA_009831015.1 Picea engelmannii
CTGTATAGATTGTCATTGATGGGTGAAAGGCTCGAGGACATCTCATATTGATGCGCATTAAACCAAAAGTGTTCATTTCAAAATCAAAATCATGAAATCCTATTCACATGGTGTGGCCTTCACACGTTCACGAAACCTCCATTCCTTAATTGCTCTTCATCGTACCCTCCACCTTCGCATTTCTAAATATGCAATAAATAAACTTTATTGCTAATGGTTCATCATGCACCACCATTACAAATTTTCATTAATCAACGAAAGGCTCGAGGAGCTTTCCCATTTATAAGCATTTAACCGAGATTTACCGAAAAGTTACATTATCGGCTCTAACTGTTCATTTAAATCATCATCTGTAGCAAAGAAACCTTCTCATAAACCTATGGCATCAACTCGACAACAGTTCTATGAAGATACAGTGAACATCTTCGGGCGCGAGGACCAGAACTTCCACTAGTCTAGGGCATTTTATTATTACTCAACTTCTGCTACAGAGAACCAAGTAATTTGGACCTCCAGGATTTCCCATGCAGGTTGTGTCCCTGAGTTTTTTTACTGTAAGGACCTGGTCTCTTGGTGCACCGATAAATTTATTGCAGAGAAAATAATTATTCCACTGTAGGACCACTCTTTTGTTTCTTTGTCACCTCAGGTCTTCCATTAGATGTTGAAATTGTAGTAGCCAACATTGACATTCAAAGGAGAAGATTGCAAATAGTTCCTAGGAGAGCATAATAACATATTGGACCTCTTGCCCCTTCTTCTGGAAAACCTGAATCTAGTTCCTGAAGATATTACAATAATGCAGGTTAGTTCATTTAGAAATTCATTTCGCGAAATTGTCTGACTCTTTACAAGAATAACGGGACAAGAGTCCATAACTACTGTTTCCTACATGGCTCTTTATATTTTGTATTTTACAGTCTATGAACAAGCCATTTTTGATTGGGGCAGGATAATTTCCCATGAAATCTCTTCCCAATTGTCAAGCTACAAAAGTGAAAAGAAATTTTATATGTCATCCTATTTATTTTTTGCAATAGCACGTTCCTGTCGGTTTTCGCAACTGTCTGTGTCCAAGAATGTCAACTGCGAATTTCACCTAGTAACGTTCTGGTACCAGGCCTTGTGGAAGCACAAGGCTTCCCACTATTTTTATGAGGTTTTTAATGGCTTTCTGTATGTTTTCAAAGTTTTGTTGTTAGGAGAAGATGATCCCCACATATATGAACATGCAACTAGTCTTTTGGACAAGAAGGGGACACTCCAACATTTGGATAATTACAGTATCATAAGAATTTTTGGCTCCATGGAACAACAAACTCTCCTTCCATGTCACATTACGAACAAAATGTTTGTTGCAGAAGTAGCATGTCAATACAACTACTAGTTCCGTTTGTTCCAAAGGAAGAAAAAAAACCAGTTCATTCCTTTGCCTTGGAAAATAAGGGAGTTCGTGTTGAAAAACGTCAACAAAATTGACTATTTTGCAACACATTCTAGTATTTCCAACCTGAGATATGCTAAAGACATAAGAGGATTCGACCCCTATGATATTTTTAGACAACATTTACAAACACTTACCCTCGATGATTTTTTTGTAAATAAACACCTGCCCAAAAACAGAGATAGTGGTGACAACGGTCCTGCCTTTGATGCCGACGAGGTATAGACAGTGCAAAGCTGGACTAAATTGTACACGCAACAGAGGAAAGTCCCCAGTGACAAAAGTGTTCAATCCGCAAATACCACTCCAAAAAGTATAACATCTCAGAGCATCGCTCCAATGGCCCATAATATCAACAAAGAAACCCAGAGTTCTTGAAACGAAGGAGGAGATAACGACCCTCCTCACTCTAAAATTGATAGTTCTCACTAGCTTCCAGTAGAGAAGAAGAAAAAAAAAATGTGGGGCAGGCGGAAGAGCCAAAAATTTAGAGTGAGAACATGGAACTTGATACCGATATGTATATTATGAGCCACTTCCTTGATCAGCCCGAACACACCATCCACCATAGCCATATAATGGACATATCCATAACCAAAAAAATTGACGAAGATGAATCCTTCGTGTTCTAGAGCATTTTTTTTTATACCTGGAACAAAAAATTGATAATTCAGAAAAAAATTGTTAAAAATAACAAAGGCAGATCTCATTTAGAGGTTGGCGTTTCCAGCATGCGGCCGTCCCAAATCTGTCAACTTCACACCGTGACCGGAAGCACTTCATGATTTTATTGGAGGCATCGAGACCGAGAATGCCAGACTTAAGGACCGAATCAAGGAATTGGATGTTTTCATTCCTATGCTATTTCTTGTCGATCCTTTGGCAATAGCCATGCCTGACACCCCTGCACCCAATGTAAAATCATTTTCCACCCTCCTCGCATCCTATAAAAGATATGTGGAAAAAAATATCAAAAAAAGAGTGGAACTGGTTACCAAGGCGTGAAAAATATCACAAATCATCACTTCCCTTGGAACCAAGACACATAGCTTGCTCAAGCTTTTGTAAGCCGAATTAAAAGATGAAGAAAATTTCTTTTTAAAAACGGTCATCCCTTTTGGCAAGATTGTCAACAATATGACATAAAGAAAAAGAAGAGAAAAAGATCTTCCATCAAAAAACTACATCGACCAATTGAATGCATGTTGGAAAGAAAAAGTAAAGAACCTGCATCTCATTGTTTAGTCATGTGAACAAGCCATATCGAAGAAAGATATATTATTCACAAAGTTGTCAAATATAGACTTAGCCGGGAAAACCTACGACTTCCAAGACCCCCACTTAATCACAAACTCCTTGCCCTTAACCAGGCAAGAGTTCGATAAACATGTTATTATGTTTAAGACCTTCTCTCTGCAAAAGTTTTACAACATCCTTCAGTTTGATCAAGCTCATGTCCACGACTGGCTAGTCAAATATGCAATATAGAATGAGGAAATTCATCAAGCTCTCTCTAATCTTTCTATTGACTTCCAGGAATTAGAAAACGATATTTTCAACATAAAAATCTGGAATGAGATCAGCGTTGCCCCGATGAGAGGCTACATTGAAGAATGGATCGAAAGACAATTGAAACAGGCTGCCGACAAAAGGCAACAGACAATTGTCAGCATTCCAGCAGCCGTGGAGGACATCCTTGAAACCACAGTTGTCGGCGACATCAATGAAACGACAGCCGCACACAAATAGTGAAAGAGCTCATATGTCCCTTTACTGTAAGTTTACTCATCACATCATTCTTTGTTTATCAACCCAGTTATTCCAGTTTCTTAAATATAGATGTATAGCCAAACACTTATACCTTTCCATTTATTTTCTTTTGCATCTATTGCACTCTATCTTCTTTCCACAGTCCTGTTTCTTGTACATATTTCTCTAATGGTCTGCGGGACCCTCAATCCCAATCTACATGACAAACGCATTGAAATTTTGGTTTATATGTAAGAGACTTAATTTTTTTTGTATATTTCAAAATTTCCAAGAGTATGTAACAAAATTTTA
The DNA here is from genome assembly GCA_009831015.1 of Picea engelmannii. Classification (NCBI taxonomy): domain Eukaryota; kingdom Viridiplantae; phylum Streptophyta; class Pinopsida; order Pinales; family Pinaceae; genus Picea; species Picea engelmannii. Next base: position 216,203 of record ML787740.1, read on the forward strand.
TTTTTTGACAGATTTCAAATATAAATGCATTTAAATTTTTATATGTTGCAAACTCTATTCTTATCTTTCACCATTCTCTATGACAAATGCATTTAATTTTTAATATGTTACAAACTTTTATTCTTATTCTTCACCAGTCTCTATGACAAACTCATTTACTCTTTTATATGTTACAAACTTTTCTTTTTTATATATTTCAAAATAAATGGTGCTCAACAATGCAACCGTCATTTATTTATACCCCATGTTCACAAATGCATTTAATTTTTTTATATTTCTTATCTCCTATTAATTTTATGTCATCATATATTTTTATCTTTGACCAATCCATATGGAAAATGCATTTAAGTTTCCAAATTTTTTCTTGCACTGTAAACAATTTCTTTGCTTTGTTATATACTTTTAAAAAAAAATAGGTTTGCTATATATTTTCAATAAATATCATTTACTTTTGCCCCATCTTCAGTGCTATACATGTTGCACACAACATTGTACGAACTGTGCTGCCACTCAACCTTGTTTGGAATAAAAAATTATAATCTCTATCCATGAAACCTCCTAGTTATATCTCAGTGGTTCGTCTTAGTCCTTTTTTCTCTTAATATAGAGTACATAAAAGATAAAATTATTTCAAATACCTTCTACAACCTTTTCCCATTTTTCAAATACCTGTCACATGAGGTTCCATGGTTGCCATTTTTTGTAGCTATCATGGGATCCGTTGGGAACATGGTTAAGATACAGTTGTGTTTTTCGATTGATTACAAAGTTGAGCACACGTGTGCAAACCATGGATCCGTTGTGAACATTGTTAAGATACAGTTGCGTTTTTCGATTGATTACAAAGTTGAGCACAAGTGTGCAAACCATGGAGATCAAATTTTCTTTGAACATAATTCCTCAAACTTTAATGAAGAAATTTAAACACTATCATGGGATCCGTTGGGAACATGGTTAAGATACAATTGTGTTTTTCTATTGATTACAAAGTTGAACACACGTGTGCAAACCATGGATCCATTGGGAACATTGTTAAGATACAGTTGCGTTTTTCGATTGATTACAAAGTTGAGCACAAGTGTGCAAACCATGGAGATAAAATTTTCTTTGAACATAATTCCTCAAACTTTAATGAAGAAATTTAAATACTAATCGACTTGGATAAAAACCTTTCAAATTCACCCCTTGACACTGATGTACATTTCTTCTCGCTTAACCGACGATTGTATCGAATGCAGATCCGCTTAACCGAACTTCTTCCCATGGCGGGCTTCAAAATCCTCATTGGATTTTTAATCAGTGGCAAAGATAAAGCCCAGGGAAATGCAAATCCTCGCAGAGCTAGAGGTGTGAGTAATTGCAACCACCGCTCGGAGCTTTATTCCCGGCTCCGAGGTCGAATCCGTGGGGAAGCCGTTGGGAAGAGAGTGCACATCAACAGTGGCATGTGAACCAGTGACCGGTTTGAATAGGGGTATATGGAGTGGGCTAACGCTGGAGTAATTTTCTCTTTCCGAACAAGTTTTTCGGCTTGCTTTTAAATTTTCTGTTAATCCAGAATTTTAATCAATATATTGAATTTTGTGCAACTCAAACTCTTTTGTTAATCTTTCAAAAAGATTAATATATATATATATATGATGTTGTTGTTTATATTTTTTTAATACTAATAAAAATAAGATAAATAAGCAAAATATTTACTAAATATTGTTTATGATATAATTTAAATATTTGAATGAAATATGATGGAAATAAAAATAATTTTAAATTTTATATTAATGTATAATGAAAATGAAAATAATAAAATAAATTATAAAAATCTATTTATGAACTCTTTATATTATAATTTACAAATATATTTACCCCAAATACTTTGTAAAAGTTATAAATATAGCCTTTGGTTTTGATTTGTTTTTAAAATTTATATTATTAAGAATAATTTTAATAAATTAATATAGGTTCAATTTAGCTTTTTATTTATTATGTGTTAAGAGGAATTAAATTCTTTTAGGTGTTTTATATTTTTTTTTCATTTTTTTTAACCTCTACTTAAGAAAAAAGGAAGATATGTTCCTTAGGCATAGTGGCTCATTCGGTAATGGAAACATATGGTTGGTTTATGTCATAAATTCCACATAGTAAGAAATACTAATCCTCATGTTATATGGATGGCTTGAGTGGATCTAATGGTTAAGAACATGTGTTTCTTCCCAAGAGATTACTACTTCTACCTAGAAATGCCCAAATGCATAATCAAAAGTTTGAATAATCAACTTGTTTGATTTTGTTGACTTTGTTCCTTGTCCCTAGAATTCATGCACAATCAATTTACATTCAATTTTACATTGTTTAAATTGATTTTTTGAGTACATAAATGAATTCAACACCCTCAAAAACCTTCAAGACACCTGAAACATGTAATCTCAACCACTAAAATCTGTTATTCCATCCATTCTTATGAGTTTTGGACCAGATTTTGAATAAAACTCATTGGAAAAAAGTGAGCAAAAAAAAATAAAAACATAAAATCCTTCACTAAGCATTGCAGTGAAGGACACGTTTTCTATAAATGATTTCGAGATACACATTCTGCAAGTTTTTAAATTGCAGTGAATCACAAGCCTCTCAACAACGGAAAATAATGGGAATTGATTTGAATTTGGTATGAAAATCGATAAGATGGAGACTACATTTCGACACTAGGTACTAGCATTGAATGAGCGAGGTAATTGCATTAAAACCATATTTGAGAGGGAAAATTTGGATTTAAAGAAGAGCTAGGGAGGGGCGCTAGTTTGAAGAAGAGATGTCTATGAATTCGTTAGCTAGCCTGAGAGACTTCCTCGTGGAATACACCAATCCCTACATATATAAACAACTCACAGACACCATTGCTCGGTTCACCTAGGAAGGCTAGGGAAATTATTAGACTCTGCCCTTGGGCAACAGGGACTATTAGTAATCTATTTGTGGTGGCTTTATTAGTCTCTGCACACATGTAAACTAACCATTTTAATCAAAGTTTTTTGAAACTCGTATCATTTTTGGGTTTGTATTTGATTTTTTATCCTAACTTTTTTTTATTTGAGGTCTTATTTGGCTTCATATCGAGGCAAGAGACTTCAAAGTTAGGAAACTAGAGCTTCAAACATAGTAAAATGTATTTGGAAGAAGAAAAATGAATTAATGCTAACTTTGAAGTTAGCATTAACTGTAAACATTAAATGTTTAATATTTCCATAGGGCTCCCATAACTCGTTATGTTACAATGTCTACCATAGCTTTAGTGTCTCATGATGGCAGTGGGTGAGAGTTCCACTAGGTGATTTGCATGTCGAAGTTCAAGTATCTATCATCTTCCTCCTGCCCATTCATGCATGGGTGAGTCCAGTAATCTCTTACCCTGTGCACTTTCCCTTCAGCTCAACAATGCTCCTATCCTCTGCAACTTACCCTGTGCACTTTCCCTTCTGCTCAGCAATGCTCCTATCCTTTGCAACTGGAAGCTTGGGTATCCTCTGCAATTGGAAGCTGATTGTGATCTACAAAGTTCAAAGATCGGCTGTAAAATGCTTCGAAACCGTTGCGTCCAAGGCATGCTGGCATCCGTCCTCCTCATCAGTACGACTATAAATCAAGAAAACATCAAAATAAAAAAGAACTCACTTTCCGATAAGGGAACGAAGTACCTGATTCATCATCTTCATGAAGGTGCTGGGAGCATTTGATAGCTCAAAAGGCATCACGATCCGTTCATAGAAGTCCTCTCGCACCCAGGCCGGATCTGGATTTGGTGGTAACTGTAACAGGCCAAATAAACTCCACGGTTAACACAGAACGCAGAGAACAGAGATCAATCTTTCTTATTCTCAAAAACGGATGTGGATTCATTACATATAGGTGGAGGCGGACAGTTACAGTTACGGCGGACAGTTACATACAGTTAAACTGCCGGATTAAGTTAAACAGCAAACTATCGGATTAGTTATTAATTAACAGTAACTGCTTCTTAGAGAAATATTAGAAAATACTCCGCGGGAATGGAACACGCGACGTGAGTCCAACTTGTCTGTTGTGAAGGCCAGCAATGGTCGGGTCAGGTCGAGGAGAAAGAAGGTAGATGGTCGGGTCAGGTCGAGGAGAAAGAAGGCGTTCACCAGGGAAGTAAGAGTCTGAAGATGTAATCTTCAGTTACATCTTCATCTCTAGAGACTCTTTGCAGTTCTGTGTACACGATCCTACACATTCACCAACCAGTAAAAATCTGTCAAATCCTTAATAACTTTTATTAGAATGACAAATGAAATTGGCCTCTGTATAATTATGCATTAATCTTGTTGTCCTCGAGATAACTCTTTTAAACATCTGAATTCTTATGATTAATATACATTTGAATTCTTGGGGGGCTTTTGGGTGCAAGAACAAACATGCCTATTCTATGATTCTTCAAGATTATGGAATTGTTTTTTGTGTCATTTAAGATCAGACCGTGCATCTAACTCCTTTTGGCATTGTAGGACACTGTATTACGAGTTTTTTTTTAATTCAAGAGTAGATCATGCTATCCCCGTACGTGTCTTGGGATTTCTAAATGACAATTTAAATCATAATATTTATGTCTGTTTTTTCTCTTTATTTCATTACAACCATAAAACAAATAAATATTATATCCATGTTTGTTTTTTCTCTTTATTTCATTACAACCATAAAACAAATAAATATTATATCCAGTTTTTGCATTTTCCTTTGTGATGCTAAAGCTGTAGAGTAGTGACTCTCCTCCACAGATTGGGTGGGTGCGTGTTGATTTTCAACCATACCAGTGGGTGTAGATTTTGATGGTTCACATCCTTAGCTACCAGATGTGTGGAGAGGCACCTTCGGAATGGCCCTCCTAATTGGATTGATTGGAGCATCCTTCTTCTCCAGTAGATAGGAAGATTGGTCTCAGATAGATAGTAAGAAAAGCTCTCCGATGTTATCTGCTGTGAAATTGGTGGAGATAACCTATCGTGTAAAAGTTACAAGGCATAGATGTCAACCATAGTGACACGTTGCATTGATATCTCAATTTAATACAAGTTCATATATTAGCATGGTTTAATATTATAGCATGGTTTAGCATAATTGATATTTGACCATTATTAGAATTACTTGGCAACCGCATTATTCTAATAATTAATAACATGAGAAATACGTTGATAATCAAATCGTTATGAGACTTGAATGTATTACACATGGCGATATGTTTGTGACATGTAGATATGTTGTATCATATGTTTTCTCTTAATGGGCACATTTACTTCTCAGCTTTGAATCTTGAGTGTTCTTTTTCTCCAGTAAACGTTTTTATGACCATCATGAGCGACTATTACCCCAAGACTTGGAACAATTACATGAAGTGTAACACGCGTATTTTAATTTATGAAACATGTACTTCAAATTGCCAAATCTATCATTCGTAATTATTTCTAAGATCTGGCAACTCGAATCCAATGCTTATCACCATTAATATGACTCCTTCTTAGGGTCTGGAGGTGTATTACTTTTTTGACACATTGATAGTGGTAAAATCTTGTATTCTGCCACCATTATCACGCATTTATGTTCACTATTATTCAAATATCTTTCCAGTTCCGCGCCTGGATACACGATCTGTTCATCTCAGTTTGATGCCCATTTGCTTTGTCATCATCTCAAGAGAGAGTAAGGGTTTTCACTATTTTATGTTCTCATTTTTTTGAGTGACTGAGTTGTTTTCCCGAGCTTAAATATTATAATATATTTTTTTATATATTTCACAAAGCTTGGAGCAACACCATCTTAACAAAAATTACTAGATACTATCTAATTCAATTCCTCTGAACCAGTTCGACTACCTGTGGAATTGAGATGTGGATTTAATGGCGTCAATAAATCCAGATATTAGACAGTATATACACTATGCAATTCATTCTCTATTATTGTGTTTCATATTCCTTTTCTCCACAACAAGAAAAAAAATAAACAAGAAGTTAGCATTTCGATTGAATATGTTGGTTTCAATGAAATTCCTACTCATATTTTTGTTGTGAATCCTACTGGGTTTGGTTCCAATGAGTGCTCAGGATGAACATAATCTTCTACAGGAAGAGGGAGTTACCTGTTTATCCCTGTGTCTAGTTCTTTCTCCTGTCTGAAGTGCTCTTTTGTTATTCTCCGTCTCTGTCTCTAAAACTCCCAAACTAATAGCATCCAGTTCTCTACAATTTTTCTATGGGAAGGCGAGGCACTCGGTTTTCACTCTCAAGAAACCAAGCTTTCTCTTAGATTGTCTCTTAAACTGTCAACAACAAATAGACCAATATCTGTCAACAACAAATAAACCAATATCAGACATCAACAGTTTGAAAACTGCATCATATAGTAGCTCAAACACAAACCCTCTTCTAAGTTCTAACATCGTTCCCTTTTTGCCTTATTGGCAGGGACTTGTTGCTCCACAACTCGTCCTTGTTTCTCTAGAAGTGCATTCGCAAGGGGGAGACTATGGTCGTCGTGGTGAGAATCAAAAGATAAAATTATTCACAACGGTGTTATTGGCAATGCCATTAGTTATACCATGGCTTCCTCGTCCACTATTTTTGTTGCAGGTCCTTGTTGTCATTATGCTTACTCTCATTTCGCTTACACTCTTTCTATTTAATGCCCCCTATGCTATAATGGGATAGGTCCTTGTTGTCATTATGCTTACTCTCATTTCGCTTACACTCTTTCTATTTAATGCCCCCTTACCTATAATGGGATATAATGAGTTGCCATATACATGGGTTTTGTTTATATGTTTTAAGTTTTGATATTTTTTATTAGAATTTGGTGAAATTTTTAATTTTTATTATTTAAATTATATTTTTAAATATTTAAATAAATTTATTATTCTAAAAAACATTGAATACTCTAATTATATAAACTAAATCACTTAAATATACTGTCCCAACAATTTATCAATATATTACTATACCAAAAAACCAAAGTTTAAACCACAACATAATGAAACATGTTTGATTTCATTTATAATATACCTCTTGAAAAAGGTTCATAGGGAAGGGATACTATCCTTCCTTGCACCCTTGATTTGCCCACGTTGATAAGTCTACATAGTGTATGACAGAGCCCATGTGGCTTCTTGACGCTGGCATGGTTGTATGACAGAGTCCATGTGGCTTCTTGATGCTGGCATGGTTGTTGACATATTTAAAGTGCATTGATTAACTAGGGTTTTCGTATTGGTTTTTCCTTGTTTTGAAGGCTTCTCTCCCTTCCGTGCATTTTTGCTTAGCCCAATTGTAAAGCATTCTCTCCACGTTAGTGGTTTGACCCTACATTTATTGTTGGTTTCTCTTGCTTGGTTAGTGGCATGACCTTGACCCTAAATTTATTCTTGGGTTCTTTTGCTTGGTTGGTTAGTGGTGTGATTTTGCATTTGTTGTTTCATTCTTCTACATGGTTACTGGTTTGACCTGTTTGATTTGTTGTAGCCTTAATTCATAACACATGCTTATGTTAAATTGTTGAGGTCATACTTTCGAAGGTCAAAGTTCTTGAGGTCAAAGTTCATGAGGCCAAAGTTCCATCTATCATGGTTGCAATTATGGTTTATGCATCTACATCCATTGCATCCCCCATTGTTGTCTCAATTCGAGTTTTCCAGCTCTTGACTCTGCCTTGTAACTACAAAGGCCAATCTTTGCTAGTGCTTGAGATATTTACATTAAGATAACTAGTTGGTCAAATTCTTAAGGTCCGATTTTTATAGAGAAGTATCATGGAGGGTTTTTAAGGATAAATTTCTTATTTTGATGTATTATTTGTTATCATGTAGGTAATTTAAAAAAAAATGTTATTATTTTAAACCCAGAAGAAAATGGTGCTACTCGTAGCAACACTTTTTGATTTAAGGATTGATTTTAAGGTTTTTGTTGTAACAATCCTAGTTGTTAAGGCCACTGCTTCAAAAAAATTGTAATTTTAACCTTAATAAAAGGTGCTACTTGTAGCTCCAACTTTTAATTTAAGGGTTTAGTTTAAGTTTTCTTAAAGAAAAATAATAGTTTTTAAGGTCGTGGTTTAAAAGTTATGTAATTTTAAAACATTCACTCTCCCTCGCCACTACCCAAAAATAATAAGGATGCTATTGGTAACTCTACTTTTCAATCAAAGGGTTGGTCTTGGGGCCTTTTATGGAAAAATATAGGACTCTAGGGATAGAGTTCTCATTTTGATGTCATAGTTCTTATCAAATTGATAACTATATTCAAACTAAAAACATCATTATTTAAGTAGCAATTAGAGGACGATCTTATATAGTGGAATTATAAAAGTTGTGATTATCTTAATTACAAGATCATTATACTACTACCAAGAATATTATATATAAATGATCCATCCATTCAAGATGTTCTCTAATTTGGCCATTAGAGCACCAATGTATGATTTACTAGGGAAAGGAAATAAATGTCAACCATTCAAATATGATGGAATTACAAATATTTTGGTGAAGTATATTCTCTATCTATATTTGGTGAAAGTTTAATGTGATGTTGTGTAAGAGTAGAAACCAAAAATGAGTGTGTTAAAGTTTGATGTGATGTTGTGTAAGAGTAGAAACGAAAATTGAGTCTGTAAGTGAAAGTTTTATGTCTTTTCCTGTAAGAGTAGAAACCAAAATTGAGTGTATAATTGAATGTGTTATGTCTTCATTTATAAGAGTTAGAAACCAAAATTTGAGTGTTTAATTGAAACAAAATCTCAACAGAATGGCCAAATTTTATTACGACTTCAAAATTTCCCATTAGGACATTATATCGACTTCAAGCTTTTTTACGGGTTGAAGATTTCGTTGAATCACCAGATGTGATCCTTTTGTTGTCATCTTTTATTGACATGGATACCAAGTGTTAGAAAAACAAGATCATGGAGCAATAAAATAGAACAAATGTGAAAATAAAACATAGAAGATACACAATACAATAGAGACACAGATATACATGGTTCACCTAGTGTTGGATACATTCACCAGATAAATTTTGAGGTCCTTCATTTTTATTATCTAGCAAAATGAAGGGATAAGACCTACAATACACCCAGTGTAACTTACTGTAATGACCCTAATTGAATAAATGATTAAAGATTATAAAAAAAAAAATCAGTTAAAGAAATTAAGCATGATTAATTGTGTGGTAATCAAACTGTAGAATGCATTCAATGAACTGTGACAGAAATTAAGGAAAAGAAATAAAATAATGCAAAAGAGGGATGGCGTAGGCTGCCAAGGGTGGCGTATGCAGGGCGAAAAGCCCAGAAAATCCCGAGGAGATTTAAAATTTTAATGAAATGCAGGACGGGGGACGAGGGTGGTTGGTAAGGAGTAACTACGTAAGGTGGTCGGGAGGAATAAGGCGGGGATGAGGGGGATGTGCGGGCCATTCGGAGGTGGATGGGCGCAGGAAAAATGATTTTTGCCCTTTTGCCAGGAAGCGGAGAGCTGGACTGGGGGGTGTGTGTGCTCAGAGAGAGACACAGGACTTACTGGTTGTATCATATTGATCAGTGGGCACGTGCGTGTTGCTGGAGGTTTTGGGCTCGGGGGCCAGGATATCCGTTGATATCCTGGAGCTAGGAC
>ML787740.1:245594-288626 GCA_009831015.1 Picea engelmannii
CCTAACCCTAGGAGATGAAGCGCCAAAAGTCATGTGGGCCCCGTTTGGGTAAGTTGGTGCATCAACTTCCCGGGGTCGTAACTTTTGCATACGATCTCCGTTTTAGGTGTATGATAGCTCGTTGGAAAGATCTATCCGAGGAAATTTAGGATATCTAGGCCAATCCATATACAGGTGTTTTCTGATGCACTATCTCTCGAAGGGGTACCAACAGGGGTTACAAGGGTAGCCAACAATGTGTGCTTAAGTACCACTTGTATTTCATGCATGTATGAGTCCTCGACCATGGGTTTCTGCATGGAACCAATGATCTCTAAATCTTAAAGATGCATGAATAAGTCTCTATCCTGAAAAAAAAAATTACCCCACAAGTTATTCCCAAGAAGGAGCTCTAATAACACTTGCAATATACCGGATGAATAATAATATGCGAAACATACATATTTAAAAATTAGTATTGAAACAACAAGATTATAGCTAAAACAACACCATAATAACACCAGAAAGAACACTTTTATTAGACATAGAAATGTTCACTTACCTCTTTGAGGGGGAAAATTCCAGCAGAGCAGAGGTCTATTACAATAAAGGCCAACACAATGTTAGAAAAATAGGACCGCAGGGCAATAAAATAAAACAAATGCGGAAACAAAACACAAAAGATACACAATACAAGAGAGACACAGATTTACGTGGCTCATCCAGTGTGGGCTACGTCCACCAGAGAAATTGCCAGGTCCTTCCTTTATTATTATCCAACAATTGAAGGGATACAACCTACAACAAAACCCGCTGCAACTTCCTCTTCTTTCTCTCACAGTCTCCTCTCTCAGAATACAATACCCACCATAATGCATAGCCGAATACATTTCCCTCATAACAGAGGGTTTCCTTGTAGGGAAAAAAAACCCAACATAATTTCTACCATTAGATCTGTGACCTTATAATGAACGGTCCAGATTTACAATGAAATTACAATATACATTTACAAGGTACCCCCCCTCTACACTCCCCCATGTGGAAGAGTGTACATACTTCTAGGGTGTAAAGTATTCATGGGGTATAAACACGGTTGAAAGCAAGGACCTCTGAATCAGGAGCATAATCAGGCTCCACAACCAACAATATCCCACTTGGAGACTGATCTCAACAACTCCACCGCTACTGTATATGTTGGACTTTGAACCTTCTTGCACCTGGCAAATTTCTCATCTTCATATTCATTCTTGAAGGCCAACTGAAGCTGCGTAGGAACTCAGTTTTTTTGGCTAATGTGTATCTTTTCCAACTTCAAATGTCCATATTCCAAGGCGGATCGTATGAAGTGGTACCTCAACTGTATATTCTTAGTATTTGAATGGAAGGTTGAGTTCTTTGCAAGATGAATTGCACTCTCACTATCACAGTACAACCTACTATTCTCCTGCTTCTTTCCCAATTCCTCCATAAACGTTTGTAGCCAAATCATCTCTTTACTAGCCTCTGTAGCAGCAACATACTCTTCCTCTATTGTTGAAAGTGCAACAACATTTTGCAGTTTCGAAATCCAACTTACTGTTTTTCCACCTATAGTAAAAACATACCATGTGGTGCTCCTCTTGCTATCTTTATCACCTACCATATCTGAATCAACATATCCTTGTAGAAAAGTGTCTGAACCTCCAAAACATAATGCATGAGTAGTAGTACCTCTCAAATACCTAAGAATCCACTTTACTGCCTCCCAATGTTCTTTACTTGTATTGTTCATATACCTGCTCACAGCTCCCACTGCATGTGCCGTATTTGGTCTTGTGCAAACCATTGCATACATCAAGCTGCCAAATGCTAATGAATAAGGGATGTTGGACATGTATTCTATCTCCTCTTGTGTCTTGGGACAAATTTTCTTAGTTAATTTTAAATGGTTGGCCAAAGGTGTACTAACTGGTTTTGCATTCTTCATTCTAAACCTCTCCAACACCTTCTCTGTGTACTCACCCCGAGACAATGTCAATTTGCGATTTTTTTCTGTCTCATGTTATTCTCATGCCAAGGATTTTCTTTGCAGCACCCAAATCCTTCATCGCAAGTGAATAGGTTAATTTCTTCTTGAGCATATTTATATCCTACATATTAGACCCTGCAACAAGCATGTCATCTGCATACAATAGCAAGATAGTATAGCTTCCATTTTCTATCCTTTTAAAATAAACATAGTGATCAGAATGACATCTACTATAACCTTGTTCTGTCATAAACCTGTCAAACTTCAAATACCATTGCCTTGGAGCTTGATTTAGGCCATACAAGATCTTCTTCAACCTGCATACCAAATTTTCCTTCCCTTTGACCTCATACCCCTGTGGTTGTTGCATATAAATCTCTTCCTCCAAATCCCCATGGAGAAAAGTTGTTTTTACATTTAACTATTCAAGATGCAAATATTCTACTACCACAAGACTTAAAATAGTCCTAATTGAAGTCATTTTAACAATAGGAGAAAATATTTCATCAAAATCTATACCTTTCTTTTGTGCAAACCCCTTTACAGCAAGTCTAGCCTTGTACCTCTTTTCTCCTCCATCTTCTTCCTTCAACTTGTAAACCCATTTATTCTACAATGCTCTTTTTCCCGCAGGCAACTGAACCAAGTCCCAAGTCTGGTTATTTTTCCAAGGAATCCATTTCCTCTTTCATGCCTTTCTCCCACTTCTTTTTGGTGTCTACCTGCATTTCCTCTTCATAAAATTATGGTTCACTAGAATCAGTCAACAATAAATAATAAAATGAAGGAGAGTATCGTTTAGGGGGTATACTTAACCTGATAGATCTTCTAACAACACTTGTAGGTGTTTGAGGTACCTGTTGCTATTGTTTTTGTACATTTTGATTTAAGGGTTCCTTTGGAATTTATTTTTCAGTGATCTCATTAAGCACTGTGTATTCTTGTTTTTGTTCTTCCTGTTTCTTTCCCTACAACTGATCTTTGTACATGACCTTCTCATTGAATATGACATCTCTACTCCTAATGATTTTGTTATTTTCATAATCCCATAATCGATAATCAAAATCATTAACACCATATCCAATAAATGTACACTTCTTGGATTTAGAATCAAGATTTGTTCTATTTTCTTTATCAATATGGACAAATGCTTCACAACCAAAATTTTTCAAAAAAGAATAGTTTACCTTTTTTCCTGTCCATTCCTCCTATGGAATTGTACCATCCAAAGAGTTTGAAGGTCCTCTGCTTATTAAGTAAACAACAATATCTACAGCATCTGCCCAGAACTGTAAGAGAAAACCAACATGCAATTTCATACTCTTTGCACGCTCCATGATTTTCATGTTCATCCTTTCTGACACACAATTTTCTTGTGGTGTTCTTGAAACTGTCTTCTCTCTACGAATCCCATGGTATGAACAATAATCATCAAAATACTTGCTGTAATATTCACCTCCATTATATGATCTGAGACACTTAAAACTCTTTCCTGTCTCATTCTCAACTAAATATTTCCATTTCTTAAAAGTATCAAAAACATTATATTTTTGTCGAGTGCAATAAACCCAAGTTTTTCTAGTTGCATCATCAATAAAATTAACATAATAAAGAGATCCACCAAGAGATGATACCTGATTTGGTCCCCATACATCTGTATGCACAATCTCTAACCTTTCATTCTTCTTTTCTTTTCCGACTTTGAGAAATCTGACTCTCTTTTGTTTTCCATAAACACAATGCTCACAAAAGTCCAAATCAATTTGTTTAAGATCTGGCAGCAAATTTATTTTGTGAAGTATCTGCATACCCTTCTCACTCATGCGTCCCAACCTATGATGCCACAGTGTTGTATCCACTCCTGTAGAAGGTAAAGAGATAGAAGAGTCAATATTACCAGTACATAAATACAATGTACCTACCTTCTCTCCTTTTTCTATCACCAATGATCCTTTGATGACCTTCTACGTCTTATCTGTAAATATGGATACAGAACCTTCACTTTCCAACTTCCCTATTGAAATTAGATTTTTCCTTACATCTGGAACATGTCTTACCTCTTTCAACAACCGTTGGTTTCCATTGCGTTGCTCTTTTTTTACCTTTCCCATTCCAACAATTTTGCATGGTGCATTATCACCCAAATGAACCTATCCAAAATCACCTTGAACATAATCTAGAAAATGTTTTCTATGGGGTGTGGCATGAAATGAAGCCCCTGAATATACTACCCAAGACTCAGAAATATTATCTACAGAAAGAATCAAAGCATCTTGTAACACATCACCTGTTACATTTGCTTCCTGATTTCTCTTCTGTTGTCCATCGATTTGTTTCTCTAGAACTCTGCAATATTTCTTCAGATGTCCTTTCTTCGGACAATTCAAGGACTCTATGTTTCCAAGTCTAGATTTGGATCTTCCCTTCCTAGAATTCCCATGGTTCCCTGATCCCTTTCCTTTATCCTTTTGTCTTCCCCTGTTCTCCATGTTAAACGCATTACCTGATGTCTCACCTATGCTTTTACGTCGCATTTCCTCACTAAGGATAACACCAACAACATCATCAAATTTTAAAGTATTTGAACTAGAGATAGAGTTACTTATAGCCATTACCAAGCCATTCCATCTTTTTGGCAATGAGAACAAGATTAGAAGAGCCCTAACCTCATCATCAAAGTCCACTTTTACAGAACTTAGTTGATTAGTAACCGTATTAAATTCATTTAAATGATCTGTAACAGACCCACCTTCTGACATCTTCATATTAAATAATATCTTCATTATAAATACATTATTATATGACGAGGGTTGTTCATACAGTTTAGCCAATGCATCCATCATATCCTTCATTGTCTTTTCTTTCAAAATATTGAAAGCCACCGACGCTACCAAGCTCAACTATATTGTTCCTAGAGCCTTTTTGTCAAGAATCTCCCATTCTTCATCCTTCATGGCCATCGACTTCTTTGCTACTCCACCCAATGGTAGGAATAGATCCTTTTGATATAAATAATATTCCATCTTCATCTTCCATAACTGGTAGTTTTGGTCATTAAATTTCTCGACCCTAAACTTTCCATCTTCCGACATTTCTCCCACTCGAACCAAGAACCCTCTTTTCCTACGAGTTACCTTTCACTCTGATACCAGTTGTTAGAAAAACATGACCACAGAGAAATAAAATAAAACAAATATGAAAACAAAATACATAATATACACAATACAAGAGAGACACAGATTTATGTGGTTCACCCAGTGTGGGCTACATCCACAAGAGAAATTTCCAGGTCCTTCCTTTATTATTATCCAGCAAATTAAGGGATACAACCTACATCAAAAGTCGCTGTAACTTCCTCTTGTTTGTCTCACAATCTCCAATCTCAGAATAAAATATTCACCCATCAACCATAGCCGCAATACATTTCCCTCATAAAAGAGGGTTGCCTTCTAGGGAAAAAAACCCTAACATAATTTCTACCGTTAGATCTGCGACCTTATAATGAATGGTCCATATTTACAATGAAATTACAATATACATTTACAAGGAATTTTTTCCTTCGGGATCTTTGTCCCCGAACCCCCATCGGGGGACGCTACCCCCAAATCCACGTCGGTGGCCCACCTTCCCCCGAACCCCCCAGCCGGGGGATAGGCCCCCCGGACCCCACAGCGGGGGTACCCCCCCTCTGCACTCCCCCACGTGGAAGAGTGTACATACTTCCGGGGTGTAATGTCTTCATGGGGTATAAACACAGATGAAAGAAAGGACCTTGAATCAAGAACATAATCAGGCTCCACAACCAACAGACAAGAATATCCAATTCCTCCTACTCTTATTTATAATAATTATACCTTCTATGAAAACTTCTAGAGAAAGATATTTCTAGAAGCATAAGCTTCTATTAGGTCTTCTTAGATTGACTTATTCTCCTTTATTTATTAGTCCTTATTAAATAATGTTGGCCTTTATTACATAGAAAACATATCCTACTAACTAATGACCCATGGATATGGGTTACATTTAGATCCTAACACATCCTTTCTATTTATTTCTATCTGCGGCCTCCTCTCTAGTTTTCCTTCTATATGTAGCGTCCTCTCTAGCTTTGATAGAAATATGAAGAATAAAGGGGTGAATTCACTACAACTACGACTGTATAAATTCATGCACAAAAAAATAAATAGAACACAATATCTGCAACTCTAAATATTGATACTTTGATTTCTTTAGAATGAAGATATAAATACACACAGGTTTACTAATAACAAAACTTGACAAGTCATTTCTTCTAGATATTTCTACAGTTAAGTAGATCTAACTGAAACTCTACTATAATTAGAACTCTAAAAAATTAGCTAATGATAGTAATAATATTCTAACATTTTTTTCTTTCTCAGTAGAGTTTGGGGCTTGGGAGAAGGAACCAATTTATATTTTTTCAATAGTGGGCATGGTTGTTTCCATTGCAATATGTAACCATTCCTCCCGGCCATAAAAATAAGTTGGCATTCCATACACGGTGAGCACGTGGTTTCATGATGAATAACACTATTTTGGATTATCTTGGGTGTGTCTACTTGCATTGCAACAACTCACTTCATTTTACAATAAGCCTATATCTTTTCTCAACCCACTTCACAAATTCATGATTTTGAAGCCCAATTTCATAAAATCTTTCAATGTGAGTGGGTGTGATTATTATTTTGCTTTTAGATTGTAATACTTAAATTTTTCCTCAAAGCTAGCATTGTTTGAGCTAAAGGCCGTTTCCATGGGCTAAGGTTTTGATAATTGATTTTGTTATCAAAGGTTTTCATGGTGAGCAACAATATATATTAAACCCTCATCCAATTGACCAAAAACCTAAAGAATATAAGAAATTTTGAGGACCTTTAGGGTTCCAAGTTTTTTCATAGATGAACTCCATTTTTTACTCTCTTTACATCCCTTGTTTTGAAGGACATATGAATCTAAGGTATCAAATATATGATTTATCTATTTCAAGATATAGAAGTTTTGTTTGTAGGATATCAAAGCTTCTTTAGCTTCTTTAAAAGCCAACATTGGGTTATTGATCACAGACGTATATTTGTCTTAGGGAAAGTATGTCCCTTGAGAAAAAACCTTATTCAAAACAAAGAAAGACATATGTCAAATCCAAAAACATTATCAACTATCCTTATAGAAAATACACATTCCATTAGTGATAATAAATCTTACATAAATCCAAAATTCCATGATATTATATGGCCCGATGAAAGAAAAATAATTCTATGCACTTGGGTGAACGGAAATTAGTGTGAAATTTATGTAGATGGATTCAATGGCCACCCACATATTCCATTGTCTGAAAACATAGTTTTCCACCTTGGAAATTCTTCTACTTTTTTTCAGTAATTGAACTTTTGAGGTCGTTTGAGGCCCTAAAGAATGATTTTTGGACCTTTGTGGGAAATTTTTTTATCAATGGCATACTGGCCCTAGACAAAATTTGTAATCCTTGGATAGTTATTTCCCATGAGCTATTGTGCACCCCAAATGAAGATTGTATACAAATTAATTCCCCTAGGAATTTAATGTATCAACTAACTACATCAGGGCTCACAAACCTTTTGAAGTTTCATCTTTTGGGGTTAGGGTTTTGTAATTTTAGGGTTTTTTCCTTGATTCTTTATGTTAAAAGGCCTTTTCAGACTCATTGTAATCTTATTCTTATCAATGCACATATCGATCCCATCTCTTCTTAGAGATAAGTTTCCACCATTATAGAGAGCTAATTTCACTTTTTGTATTTTTATAGTCTCGTCATATTTAATTCTTTAATAGAAATTGAGTATTATTATATCTCTATGCTTTTGTCATATTTTTATGCTTCATTTCATTCCCTCATAAATCCATATTAGTAGTATCAATGAATCATTTTATTGATTTGTTTCTTTGTGCATTTCCCCAACGAGGTTAGGGTATAAGGAGTTGAGATTCGAAATACTTGAGCCTCTGAAAGACCATCCTCTATGACCCCAACACGCTCCCATGGAAGAAGAAATGAGAGATGAGGGAGTACGATATCCTATCCAACTGTTGCTCAAGTAATCCCTCATGTGACAGAGGGATGATATGAAGGAGAATTTTTTCCAAATCCTTCGATGACTACCGACAACAATAGAAACATATTTTTCAAACTGTTACAAGGGAAAAACTCTCTATTGCGAAGGGTAAACCACAACAGACATTATGACTGCAGAAATCAACTCAATTCCAACATGTGCTATATAAAATAATGTGCAATATGAGGAAGAATCCTACCTCGATCCAATCGTTTGATGTTGTTCCACCGTTGAACACTTTGATCCAAAGCTTTACACCTGCAAGAAGTTCTCAACAAACAAGCGATGCAAGTATATAGTGACAGTATATAAAATGAATTAGCACATCAGATAGATCAATCCATTAATAAACATTACAAACATTCCCATGGATAATAATCATATACTTTCAAGATATAGATAGGACGGGAAAGGAGTATTTCTATTAATAATTGATCAACATAAGTATCAACATTACAAACTTCCGTGTCGGCACGGTTCGAAACCAAGAAACCAAGTTCCTTCCAACTGGGTCTCCACCACTTCAATACTCCACCAAAGGCAAGCTCATAGAAAAGAGATAAAGAGATCCTCTTGACAATAAGGGAAGAGCTTGGGGGCTGAACACTATGTTCAGACTTGAGGGACAAAGGGATGCAGACTCAATATGAAGTAATTTCTCCAGAGGAACTTTTCTCTCAAAGTTGAACGCTTTCTCTGTCTTTTTCCATAGCTCAAAATTGTTCTCTTATAGCCTCCAGAATGCAACTGAAGGGCCGAGTCGAAACGTTTCTAGTACATGGAAGGCCAAAGATCAGAGATATTATGTCGTGACATGGAAACCCAACCTCATTTTGTATTTTCTGGCACAAATCCTGATATACGCGAGCTGTAGTGGAGCATCAAGCGTATACGCATCTTGCAAAGCATTTAGGAAGCGTATATGTGGAAAATATATATTTTTGGCTCTGGATTTATCAAAATGGGGTTTGATAAGTCTCCATATGGAAATGGAAAAAGGCCCTCTGTGAAAGATAGCAATGGTGAGGCAAATCTTGCTATAACACAAACAACCACTTTGGAAGCATGACCCCATTCAAGGTATAGATTAATTTTTATATTCCCATATTTGAAGGTCACATAGATGAAAATGCTTTGGAAAATTACTTGAATCTTCTAGAAGGTTATTTCTCTATGCACAATTTTTCCAATAGGAAAGAGATCATGTTTGCACTCACGGTTTTCCCCCATGTCAAATATTGGTGGCATAATTACTGTGAGTAAAATTCCACATATGAGTCTGGAATATTTTAGGTTGAACCCAATTGGGATTCTTTTATAGATGTTGTTAAGGAACAATATTACTCGATTGGAAACTATGATGATCAATACATGAGATGGGCCACACTGCATCAAAAGCGGGACCAGACAATATAGAAGTTCATAAATACCTTCCATAACTTGTGCACCAAGCCGGGTATCAAATACTCTGAGTGGCATATGGTCCTAAAATACCGTGGGGGACTAAATAGGTCCATCTAAATAGAAATGGAGTTTTTGGACATCTCATCAGAGGGAGTTTCTTATCGATGTGATGTGAAAATTGAGCTTAAATGTAAGTAGTGGATTAAGTGGGAGTTCAAGTATGCAAATTTACAACAACAAAAGTATGGTAAATATGTCCTTAACTCAAAAAAAACTAACCTCAAGACAACTAGTCCAATTTGCAGGTAAAGAAGGATAACTGGAAGATCAAGAAGGACAATAGAAAGTGGTGTGAGTTCCATAAATCCCCTAGCACAAAACTAAATAATGCCACTTGAAACAACCACTAGTGGTCAATATCAAAGAAAAATTCTTGAAATTTGACTTGGGCTTTGATTTAGATCACAACAAAAGGAATTATATCATCGATGCGTAACCCACTACTACTATCATGACCACAACAACTCAAGAAGAAGAACCAGAGGAGCATGAGGAGGGGAATGCCTCTTTCATTCATAGATGTTGGTGAAGGGGAGCCCATTTAATTTCATTGTTGGTAGCAAAATAAAAGATAAACTAATATCAATAGAGGTCATCAAGTATTTGGAGTTAATGAAAACACCACACCCACATCCATAAATCATTGGGTGGCTCTGCCATGGAAGAGATCTTCGTGTCAACCAACAATGTCACCTTTCCTATGGAATAAATCCCTTAAAGGATGAGTTACTATGTTATGTTTCCCCACTTGAAGTATGTTATGTTCTTTTAGGACAACCATATATGTGGAAACATCACGGTGTTTATGAGTCTCGACCTCGTAGTGTCATTGTTACTCTAGGGGTTCAACTCTACACGGTATGAGAGGTAGTTATGACTACTTCCATTTCATTGATATCAGAAAAAAGGTGCCACAAAGTAATATATCATAACACAAAGTTTATACTCTTTATAGTCAAAAGGTAAATAGAACAACAATGCAATCGCCACAACCTCAACTCAAGACCTTTCTGTACAATAGAAGCAGGTCAAAACGTTTTTATAGGAGAAAAAAATATATTTTTTCTTCACCTACGAGGGCACATAAACATTGCGAAGTCAATAAAAGCTACAAGGGATCCCTTCATAGCTCCATTAGCCACATTCCTTTTCAGGTGTGCGTGGGGTTGAAACCATTAGCCCCCATCAATATAGCTCTTCATGATGCATATTCATCGACAAAGTCCTCCCACACTCAAACCAAGGTAGATCATGCAACCAATTTTTTTGAATGGATCCAATCCCTCCAACAACATGTTCATGACATCCCTTAATAGGATAATGCCAAGTATAAGCATGACAACTTCTTCAGCAAGGCAAGTGGTTCACCAAGGTTCAAATTCAAAAAAAGCTTCCCAATCTCCCATGAGAATTTGATGCAATGGAGAATGTATTCCTTAGGGGGGAAGAATGATCGAAGTCAATATTGGTGGCCACCCACCTATTCCACTGGCTCAAAACATAGTTTTATACCTTGAGAATTTTTCTACAATTTTTTGGGTCCTAAACTTTCAGGGCCATTTTGAAGCCCTAAGTGATGTTTTTGGAAATTCAGGGGGGGNATTTTTTAATCATCAAGTAGTTCTTTCCAATGAGCTATTATGGGCCCCAAACATAGATCATTTGAAAAAGTAATGTGCTCGGGAAGTTGACATATCAACTAACTACATCGGGGCCCACAAATATTTTGGTGTTTCATCCTCTAAGGTTAGGGTTTTTTGTGTTTAGTGTTTTGTAATCATCTTATTTTGAATGCACATATCCATCACATATCTTATCAAGGATAATATGCCACCATTCTACCGAGTTCATTTCACTCTGTATTTTTACAGTCTTTGCATATTTCATTCTTTAATAGAAATTGAGTATTACTCTATATTTGTGTTTCTGTCATATTTCTATGTTTCAATTCATTCTCTCATAAATATGGATAAGAAATCAACATCCCTAAAATAACAAGGTTAAAATAATTCATAAGTATTCTCCTAGTAATTTATAATTTCAGTTTTGAGACACTTTATATTGAGATAGTATTAGTTTGAAATACTTTGTTTTGTGCATTTCTTAATAAATTTGAGATGGGTCTTTACCTTCTATGTGTTGCATGTATTCCCCATCTTTCATAGTGAATTGAAAGTGTGAAGTTTGAAGTGGGATTTTACTTATTTCTACTATTGTGCAGTTGCCTTGAAAAGAAAAACAAAGGGGCTTATGGGATTCCTTGCATGTACACATATATTGAAAATATACTTATGCCAAAAGTCTAAATATATTCGATAAAAGTTTTAATATATATTTGTGCTCACTCTTAGGCATCCAAGATATTGATTTATATAATTTATTGGGAAATGTGAGAGGGATAGTAGATATAATTACATGCCAAAATTATGCATGAATGCTCTATTAAACAACAAAATAGAGTACATATAACTACAATAAAATTGTCTCAAGACAAAAAAATTACCTTGATCCATCAATTGAGGAAATATCTCAACCTCACACCAATATAGGAAGATAAATAGTTGGAGGGAATCTCTCAAACCAATTAGGCCTCAAAAACCTCCTAAAATATAGGAATAGAGTCTTTCTTGTAGAGACTAGAACTCTACCTAATAATGACCAATAAACTCAATAATTAAGTATGATCACAACAAAGAAAAGTGGGAGTTACATATGCAAAGACTCCCCCTTAAATAATACTTGTCTTTGCAATTGTTAGTTCAGGTATTCATCATTACCACTTCATTGAATCAAAGCACTTCCTGATCAACAAAGTCTATGTTTGGTCCAACTTGGTACTTTTTCTTCATACATCGATCATGCATAACCAAACTGCCAAAGTCGATATAAAGAGACAACCATCCACCATAATGCATGGTTCATTTGTTGTTGCAAGCATTGGTTTAGTAGGATTTCCTTTGGGTACATGGTTCATTTAACTTCTTGATGAACTCCCCCTAAAAGTAAAACTCATGGTTTCTAGGAACCTCCTACAGTCCACCCATAGAGCATGCATCCGACCCATGACATGGCTCACTCTGCATATTAAATAAATCTATATTAAAGGTTTTTGAACCACAAATCAATAGGGATACATGAAAAACAAGAATGCATGCATAATCATGTATTACAATGATATTCCATTTACATGTTACATAGATACAAGTACATTCATTACATACTCCATCCATGGAGGTACATAATAAAAAATTTCAAGGACTAATACATTGTATCAATAAACATTACATCATAGAGTTATTGTAAAACAATGTGTGACTCACATTAACAAATGGTGACACGTTTGTTTTATTAAACATAACTCGCACAATTTACTTTGTTTGTCCGCAATCATTTCACATATGTTGCTTCTATACTTTTGTTTCTTCCACATGACTTACACTATCACCAACTTCCCCTGGACTAATATATTTGTTGTGCCAGAGAAACATCTATGTTATTCCTTCTTATGATTCCAACAACTTCCCTTTATAAAGAAGACTAAGGAGATATTTTACATCACAAAATGTTACCAAGAAGGATTTCAAATCATCAACAAGATATGTTCCACCTCTATAGTTGTTCTCATGTTTGGATTCTTCATTTGTGTATATGACCTTCATTGTCATTGTTGATTCATTGTCTTCGATTCACCTATGATTTGTTAGAGTATATAATTATAACAAAACCAATACATTTATATTGGGTTAGATACACTCAATTTGAATGCTACTAATTCCAAAAAATTCACTTTTGATTTTCCACACTTCATATTGTAATTTTTATATTACTCAATTATAATAATGTATCACAATCACATTTATAGGTTCTCTATTTGCATATAAGTTTCCCTTCCATATCCAAACATACTATCAACTTATTTAAAAAAACAATTCAAACTACCTCACTAAAATCAAAACTATGGAACCTAATTGTAGACAAACAACACTTCACTTCCTTGGGCTCCTCAGCAATCACCACGATGGTCCCAATGACATATTCCATCACTCCTATTCTCAATACCATGACCCTCTCATGATTCACAGTTGTTACAAATCAAAATGCCACATTTTCATTTCACACCCTAAGTGTCATAAGTGTCACAAAGTGCCACATAGTGACATATGCACCTCAGTAAGTGTCACATTCACTGTCACAAATATCCTATGCGCATTATCAAGTGTTTCATTCAAATTTTTAGTTTTCACATCCCATTGACACCATAAAAACATTTTTTCATGACCCCTAAGTCATATGGGAGGATGAAAACCATCATTTCTAGGTCAAAACACACCTTTTCCTTGGAAACTTTCACCCTTTTTTGAGCATTTATGATGGGCGTCACTCCTCTGCAGTTCATACCAGAGTGCCACCTACCTAAATGGATCTCCCCAAAATATTTCCAAAGGGCACCATTATATAAATGGTTCTCCCCCAGAGCCTCCTACAAAGCGTCATTCCCATAACTGGCGCTCTATTTGCTTTAGAACAAGGCCGACATTCACCATGTTTTGGCCTTTTTTGCCTTCTTTTGTTTACTCTTTCATAGTATGATTTAGAGGAGATTTTTTCCTCGAACTCATGATCATATTTGAATTTTTTTGGATTGATTATTTCATGTTTATCACTTATTTTCACCTTCATTGATATTACAAACCTCTTTTACATTTCAAGATTGGTTCACCTTGCTTTTCACTAGTTTGGTCTTTGTCTTGTGGTCTTTAAATTATCTGATTAATTGGAAGAGTCTGCAAAGGTTTATGTTCGATATTATTTAGAAAATATTTCTCTTTGTAATGATCGAGATCCTTTTTCTTACCACAATATATCTTGAATACGTATTTCTTGATGTTCATATTTAAGGATTGTTGAGTGATCTCCTCTTCTTGTTTTTTATTGTTTGTGTTCTTTGAGTCTTGTCACTATTTTGAGTGCATTTCTTGTTCAATCTTTTTACTTCATATTCCTTTTGTATATGCATCATATTCTTGCATTAAATTAATGAAGTAGAAATAACTTGCATTTTATTTAGGTTCATTGCATTTATAATCAAACGATCAAAAATTGATTGCATTCAAAGTTTTGGGTGGTAAAATGCATTGGGTTTATGCACTTGGGAATGGAAAAAGACTCTTCTCCTTTCCATAAATAGAGTTCATCGAACATAATCCTTTGCATATAATTCTATTTCACTCTTTTGGATTCAAATTCATGAACATCATCAGTTTTTCTTCCATACCCTTGAGTAAACAACGACCTAATAATCAAACCGCTAATTAAAATTGATCTAGAAACTTTTCATTCTAGGAATTCTGAAAACCTACAATAGCTTAAGTGTAGGGATTTGGAATAGGTTTTGAGAATAAATTTCCAAAGCCATAAAAAACATAGAATCCTACAATAGGGAGAGAAAATCCAATTTTCATATAAGCATAGTCGGGAACCCCCTCTCACACAAGGGATAAACATGAGGTCATGTACAGGAGAGCATTGGATATTACCCATATGAGGCTCAACCAATCATAGAGGAATGCGAATATATTGGGGGTTTTTCTTGATAAACCACTGGTTTCATTTGGTATTTATGCTTCATGAATCCCAAATCTGTTCATGGTCCTCTAGGGTCTTACTGGTCCACTTGTATTCGGTTCTCTAGAAGAACTTCAGAATTGATATATTTCCCATACGTTCAGACCCGAATGTCAACTATACCTTCCTGGAGGCTGAAGACGAGATTGTAAAATTAGCGGCCTTTATATTTATGGTTCATACACGAGGTGAGGGAGAAAGGGGATTCTTTGTTGTACCTAGGTCAGACATTAATCAAACTCACTTAGGGTTCTTGGAGGGTAACCCACGGGTAGACTATGAGGGAACTTGCACCAAGGTGTAAGTTTGTTAAGCAGGTTTACAACGTTACTGATCTACCTTCTTTATTCTATCCCCTTCTCAATTTGATCCCGTGACATTGGACTTATTTCATCACCAACTAGCGCTTCACTATGAAAAGGTTTGTTTGTTTGGATTGCTTTCTATATTTTTTAGCATGTGCTGATTCTTTTTACCTAGATATCCCTTAGGGGCGAGTCTGTGTCTATGGAGTTAGTTCATAGAACTACCAATGAAGGGATCCCTTTTCCTGGGATACCGTTTGTTTTTCCTTTTATGGGACATGTTGGTCCTCCTTATATCGCCACTTTGACTCTTCCTCGACTCACTATTGGGTTATCACTCATGTTGTTTTCCACTCCGATAAATGTAAATTATCCTAGTGGTTCATCCATAATCACTCCACCCCAACACCATCAACCTCATATTGATCCTATTCCTTCTTTCCCTGTAGGATTTTATTCACATTCTTCCTCTTCTCCTAGTGAAATCTCTATAGATAGTAACCAGGTAGATAAGAAGAATAAGAAAAGGAAGATTACAAAAAAGAAGAAAATGAATATTAATAATAAGAAAACTAAGATTGGGGTTAAACTTCCAACCATTTAAGGACATGTTAGAAGCAATAAACCAACTATTGTTCATCATTTTGGGAGTGTTGATAATTTTGAAAAGTCTATCAATACACATCGCAAACCTAAATTCCCTTGCAACCTTTGAAAGGGAGACCACCTTCTTAAGGATTCCCCTAGTATTCCCAAGGTTATATAAGTGTGGTTGCACGGCCATCAACCCATTTCGTTAGTGGTTGCAAGTCATGCTGGTGACAAGCCATCAACTAGTGATAATCAGGTTGAAAGTAAGAAGGGTAAAGTCAATTTTCCTTGCTTTCTATGTAAGGCGATGTACCACACCTACCTTTTTCCTCGCATGGATGAAGATTCATACATGTTGGAAAATATTATTTATGTCCAAGAACAAATTCCATATGAAAACCCACAATTGGTTGATGAAATATTCAATCTGGTTCCATCATCATTCAATCTGGTTGATCAGGTGGTCCATCTAGTTCAATCATCAGTTGAGCTGGTCAATCAAGTGATCGGTCTGACTTCAAATTCGATCAGTTCCAATCTCCCCTTGTAGATTGAATTTAAATTGGTTGATCCAATACCACCCTTGGTTGATCCCACTCCTCCTCTGAAGAGTGAGGATGTCTCTTATGTATTTATCGTTTCTACATATTCTTTTGGAATAGGGGGCACTTCACCCATTCCAATGGAACCCCCTCCGAGTAATTAGGTCATTCTTTTAGATTGGGGTGCACACTGAAATCTCGTATCCCTTCCTATATAACTTTCCAAGTCATTGTTCAAGTTTGTGGTCGAGACATTCCTCAGAGTATTATCAACGAGGGTGAATATGTTAGTATTTGTCTTCCATTGCTTGGCAATCTTTAGGTTCTCCTCTGCTTGTGTCTTTGACTCATAATTTTTTGGATTTTAAAAGAAGGGATAGTCAAACTTTAGGGATCCTTCCTCAGTTTCATGTTACTTTGGGAGGGAAGAATCTCTTTATCAATGTGATGGTATTACATGACCCATTAGATTTTAATTTTCTCCTCAGGCGAGAATATGCTTATGTTACGATGGTTGTTGTGTCCACAATATTTTGTTTCTTGTGTTTCCCTCACAATGAAAACATGGTGACCATAGAGAACATTTAATTCATTGGACCTCATACAATGGACAACCATACAAATTTCTGGAAAGTTCCTTACATGCCAACGACATCCACCCCACCGCAGGTCAAATATGTGGAAACCTATCCCATGCATTCAAATTAGAATGAGAAGGAATCTCTCCCTTATTTTTATTTAGATCTGGTAGTTGACATGGTGATCTCTTGGATAGGGATATTATAGCCTTATATTCCTATCCCTATCGGGGCCCTCGACATGTATTCCTTCCAGAGTATGGTTTTTCCATCTCGTGAGGATATCTTAGAAGACATGACTGAGCTTTGTCCCGTGACATGTATTCCTTCCAAAGAATTCCCCTCTTGGATTACATGTTAAAGTATAGGTATTTAATCACAATTTATTTGTTGATTTCAAGATCGTTAAAAAATGAAACCCAACTTTGATCATAGTTTATTTTTTTATTTCAAGCTTGTTAAAAAATGAAACTAGGTTCGAGTAGAGTTCTCATTTCTGTGTCAAGCTCGTTAAAAAATGAAACTGAGGGCCTGAAGCATAGTTTCTATTTTCAAGATTGTGTAAAAATGAAAACTATATTAGAATTATCTGATCCTTTGGTAGTAGCTGGTCATGAGCATAGTTCTTTTCCTATGACATGCTCATTAAAAAATGAAACAACCTCTCTTGTTGAGTCGAGTCTTTCATTAGATATCATAACTTAACCTTCCTTTCATCCAACTTTGTTTGTTGACCCTTTTTCTCCATATGGTATAGAAATCAGTGACAACTTAAGAATCAATGGATGAAATGAATCTTAGGGGGGCATATCTCAAGCCTCTAGACATCATGATAGAGAAAATACACTAGATTCCATCAAATAGCTAGGGGGAAATTACCAACTACCCATGGGTCGCATTTGAAATATTTGGACACTACATTGGGAAGTTTTGAGCTCAGTCTTTGTTCTTTCATGTGCTTGTTAATACATGAGAATAGGTTACCAAATATAATTTTATCTCTTTTTTGGACTCATAAAAGCTGTACAAAAAAGGAACTCTTTGGAGTTTCCTTTAAGCTCTTTTCAGGCTCCCTAAACATGAAAATATTTTCGAGTGAGATTTCTTCCTTTCACACTCATTAAAAGGTTTTAAAGGGTGCCTTTCGAGTGGTAGTATACCTCTTTTTTTTCCTCAAAATACTAATTATGAAAAATGACTACTCTAATCACGCATGATTAGAAGAGTTTTCCTCTATATTGTTTTACACTTTTTTCTAGATTGGGAGACTAAATCTATGAAAAATTCATGCATGGAGGTGCCTTTAATTTCTTTTCAGACTCCCTAAAAATGAAAAACCACCGATTTTACCTTCTTCGGGCTCATAAAAATATGCATCGAAGGACCTATGTGAGTCCAATCTCCAGGACCCATATGGGACCAAACACGTCCTTCATTAGTTTCATTAAACATATGTATAGGGAATTATCTGAAGGATAAGCTATACCCATAATTTTTTACCCTCATCAAGATTGTTAAAAAAGAAAGAGGTACTTGTCTATCTGGATGGGGGAAAAAATTGAAGGAAGTGGGTCAAGTTTCATGGAATCCTTTCTAGAAGCTACTGTTGTCTCCCTTGAACATGGAACCTGTCTCATTATGTCATACAGTTTGATAATCCACTTATCTCCGAGTGATACCAATTCTATGTGTCACCATACTTTTTTGTCCACTCAAAGGATGTTCTTATTGTCGTCACAATACATTCTTGGTACTCTTCGATTCAATGCTACCAAGTAAGTTTTCATGATTGATAATGTTCAAGGGAAGTTTCATATCAAACCATCTATCTAGAGTATCACCAGTTTCTATTTCTGGTGTCAGTCCATACACATTCGATTCACCATATGACATCGCTTTCCTTTATCAGATTCATGTCAATGATGGGGGATACATCAAGGCCCTCCTTTGATGAGTCTATTCCTATCGACTTCACAAATTATCTGGGAATTATACCTAAATACTAGTTAGTACTTTAGTACCTGCATGCCTCAATGGAATGCCTCCTTGCTTTCAACAATAGGTTTTCATCATTTACCTCTGATTGGATGATTCCACAAATGTTCAACCTCAACTCATTAATTCACATTCGCTAGAATCTATTAGGGTACCTTGGGATTCATTGACATCATTGGTGATTTACCTTGCACTTGTTAATGATTTACATAAATGAATGGTAATAAAGTGGTATCTACCATGTTCTACATCAAATCATATATTCACATGGATATATTTGTACATCATCAGAATTCGGACAAAGACCCTGGGTTGGGTGTTCACTCTATTATGTGAGTTTCCCAAGTTGTGATCGACATCATTTGGTCATGTAAAATATTTTAGTACAATCATCATGATGTCAATATTACTGATATATCTATTGTCACATATATCCACATTATATTAATCTGTGGCTATATTTTGTCATCTTGTAGCTCCACTGTGTATTGTTCATGGCTGCGATCAGTTAATGTCATGGAGGTATGGATCCACATTGTATATTTGGTTTCCATATCCTTAGTCATTATTTTAATTGATTTGTAGTGTATTGGTCGGAGGCCATGCTCTGATTCATCTCATATTCTGAGCATAGTTATGCATGCCTTGGAAATGAAACATATATTAATATTGTTTGATGTTTATTTGCAACTTCTATCAGGTTCTCCCACTCCAACACCCTTGCATTGAAGAATTTGTAAAGTGTTTCAGCCATAATTTTATATTCTAACCTCACACATTAGGGGGAATTTGTTACACATCAAAATTCCACATTTGAGTTTCGCACCCTAAGTGTCGCAAGTGTCACAAAGTGACATATGAACCTTGCTAAGTGTTGTATTCACTATCGCAAGTGTCGTATGCAACTTATCAAGTGTCACATTCACTTTGTGAGGTGTCTCCTCCAATTTAAACCATTAAAACATTTTTTCATGGCCCCTAAATCTTATGGGAAGAGGAAAATCATCATTTCTAGGTCAAAACACACTTTTTCCTTGGAAAATTTTACCCTTTTTTGAGCATTTATTAAGGGTAGCGCCCCCCTGCTGATATTGGGGGTGCACACGTGGAACCTCCTCTACCACTATAGGGGAGAACCATTGCTAGGGTGGTTTCCTGTCTCTCATTAGTGGGGAGCACCATTCTTGTTGAGAGAAAGGGGGGATCTCTCCCACCTTATTCTATGGGCCAACTATTTGAGATGGGGTTAGTTGTGTTCAACCGTCATGCTTGGGATTCATCCCAGGATATGATCTAAGCCTCATAGAGCCATATCCTCAACCATACGCCTCATTTTATCATGGTTTTTGTTCCTCTCAAGAGTATATATTTAGGTATTTCCAAGGTGAAAGGGAGAAGGATTAGAGCATATCAAACCTTTGATATTGGGGGAAGATTTCAAGTATCAAACCACTTATATTGGTAGATTCGTGCAAGGGATGGACAAGGATATCTTGAATAATTGTTGCATCATCATCCATGGTTTTTAAGTATTATCTTTGGGTTCTCATTTGAATATACTTGGCCTATTTCCTTCAAGCTTGTGTATTCTTCCATGTTCTTGTCTATTGTTCCTTCAATATTTGTAGATTAATTTTCTTTACCTAATCCATTAGAGTAGGATATATTTGTTTCTACTTTTTCCTTTTTTAGGTATCAAGTTGCGTAAAGGAGTTTGGAGGTCAATATCATATTGGAAGTAGTGAGGACAAACTTCAAAACAAGGTGTATCAGACCCTTTATCCCTCTCTCTTTCTGATTGGTTAAACTTAATTCAAAGGGATGTTAGTGCCTGCTTGTAGTGTTTCTATCTTTGTATAAGGGTTTGTAATCCAAGGGATATTTCACCTGTCCATAGAGGAAATATTTTGTAACAACAAATACGTCCAAGGTGTCATAATCTGGTGTTAGCCTCACATATTCCTTCTTTAACCCATCAACCTCAGTATGGTGCTTACTTTCTACATATTCTTCACTGCATCCTTTGTCTTCTTGTTTTCTTCTGGTACATCAACAATAAGGAAAAGGGTATTGTTTTCCTTTGAGGATTTGTATGGGCTATATTTTCAATATGGTCGAACCACGCTATGTGTTTTTATACTCATGCTCACAAGACTACACCTACTTTATTCCAATGTCACTCCATTTCGCATCCTTGGAATTCTTTAGCTTGAAATTCGACGTTGATTACATTCCATTTTTTGCAGGATTGATGCAATTCCTAATATTGATGATGATCTAGGTAGTTCCAATTGTATGTCCATCAAATACAAGCATGCCAATTGTCACTTCTCCTACATGAATTTCCCCCCTACTTTCACCATCGAAAATAAAAATCATAAAGCGTTGGTTGAATTTGAGCTTCACTTTCTTCCCTCCAATCCTTTAGGCCATTGCATCCTAAGCCCATGTAGCATGTTCATCCATAGAGAAAGTCCTGAGACAAAAATTGGCATGCCTAGATGGACATAATGTTTTTTTCATGGATCAGGTTTGGGGAGAAGATATTGATCATGGGCCATTTATCTGGTTTATTCAGTTCCACCTCACAACTTTGTTTCCACTGCTTCTGGAGCTCGATATCACAACCTAGATATAACCTGGGAATATCCTTCTTTTCTCACTTTGACGATACTAGGTTAAACTC
Organism: Picea engelmannii; assembly: GCA_009831015.1. Taxonomy (NCBI): domain Eukaryota; kingdom Viridiplantae; phylum Streptophyta; class Pinopsida; order Pinales; family Pinaceae; genus Picea; species Picea engelmannii. The sequence goes on from ML787740.1 coordinate 267,478, forward strand.
TTCGATAAGTGGCCTCATCCTTTCAGAGGTAAACTGATTTTTGGATAGGTATATTTCTCATATTCCACAAATTCTCTCTTTTCAAGATACTAATGTACAACCCTAGTGGTGAGTTCATTACTACAAAAAAAATTGTCCCATTTTTATTAGCATGACAGGACATGAAGACACCTCACTTGATAGCATGCATGCTCCCTATAGTGATGACATCAATATATATATCGGTGTCATGCCAACAATTCTAATGGATATTATACTCAACACATAGACATTGTCATTAATGAAATCATCCATAGCTATGATCATGTCAATAACAACATATGTGATCTTCATATCCATGCATTTTATGGAAAGGGTCCATCATGTTGATTAATTGGGTTGGTTTTCATTGATGTCAACCTTTGAAGCAAGTTTGGTAGAAAATTCTAGTATCCCCAACAGTATGGTTAAGTGATCGAAGTTTGTTTGAGGTATAAAGGTATGTAGATCAATGTATTTGTAGGTAAAAATATTCTATATGGATAGTACATGTCGTGCCATTTCCAATGATATGTGGAACGTCACATAACTCCTCACGATCAAATAGTTATGGTTCTTTGAAGTAGAATAACACTCATGAATTATCTAGAATCCCCTAGAAGGTCCAAGAAGTCAATTTATTCTAGAATCTCCTAGAAGACGTTTACTAGTCAAAGTGATTGCAACTAGGATTTATTCATGAGTTAAGTTGTTGCAAAAAGAAAATAATTAAAAATAAATTAGTTGCAACTAGAAGTGGTGAGTTTTACTATTTAAAAATAAAGTGGTTGTAAGTGGACAAATTGGTTAGAACTTTCTTATCCCTAAAATATGGAAGTTGGGTAAAGTAAGTTAGGAGGTAACCCCTTGAGGAAGCTACTTGGAGAGTATAAATAAGAGAGAAAGGGTCTCATATTAGCACCTATTGAGCACATTCAATATCTATTATTTTTTGAAAGGTTTATTACAAGTATTCATTGATACATCTGAAGTTATGCAAGTATTAGGAAGCAAAGAAGGGTTTCTGAAGAATGTTTCGGAGTTGCATAATTTTTGAAAAAACCTAGTTTTTGAGGAGTATGTGGGTTGCAATAGAATAGGTCATGTACATGCGTGGGCTGAAATATAGGAGGCTACATACATACATGGGATGAAGAAGAAGATGTCACATATAGTTTTAAAAATCCATGAAATCTTTAGTAGATGAGGATGGAAGTTCTCTAGAGTCTGAAATCAAGTTACCAGGAAGGTCTACAATGATCAGGTACACCATATCTATCTAGAGGTTCAAAAAGTATGTCATATTCTTATGTGTAGTTGGATACTATTATCTACAAGAGATATGGTTATGAGAGATTGAGGATTTTGCGTAGAGAGGTTTATGGTTGTATGGCAATTGTTGTAGGATTCATATCTACATAAATATAGTACTTGTATGTTTTTTATTTATCATTGGTACATCTTGTTAGTTTTAGAGCTAAGGCATATCTTGTATTTCCTGATACATGGTTGAGGGTTTTGGTGGTACATGGTTGAGGGATTTTGGTGATGGTGTGTTGATGAAGTTGTTGGTAAATTTTGAGGTTGCATAATAGTAAGGTTTCCATGTCTAGTCCATCTGATGGTTTATTACACATGATTATGATTGTATGCACATGTATGGCCCATGACTAGAGAGACATAGATGCACATAGTTTGAGTGATATTCTTGTGATTTTGGGTATGATATATATGTTATCATATCTGATCTATTAAGGATATTATTAGTATAGGTTGTTGGTATACTTGGTATATGTTTGTACAGGTTATTGTTACAGGTTGACTACAGATTATTGATATAAGATGACTACATGTTTTTGGTATAGGTTGACTACAGATTATTAATAGAGGTTGGTTACAGGTTGTTGGAATAGATTGGTACATGTTTACAGTGGTATATTTCATAGTGATAGTGTGGCAATGGTTTCATAAAATATTGACACTTATATTTCAAGGAGGTTGGAAGGGGAAAGGATAGGTGGTTGTATTCACTTTACCGCTGTAGCTGGAGAATGTAGGGGGTTGTAGTCTCCTTCTAGGTGTAGTTAAAGAATTGGGGAGTTGAAGCTTCCCTCAAGTTGTGTCCTAGAAATATAGGGGGTTGGAGCCTCCTTCCAGTTGCATATAGAGAACAAAGGAAGTTGGTGTTTCCAATGAACGTAATTCCTAAAGACCTATAAGAAAAAACACTTTGTTTTTATGTCCCGCATTGGGTTTCCAAGTAAAAATATTGGTGTACTTTGTATGTGTATGATTTCTCATTGTTCATGGTTAATTTATTCTGCACTTTTTGAATGATGAATGTAAATTGATCATAAATATAAACAACACTTATATACTAAACGGATTAAAAATATCTATTACCGATTCACCCCCCCTCTCAGTAATCCAACAATTGGTATCAAAGGAGGTTCCTTCAGGGATCAGTTTAACCACTGGAAGGTAGATCATGTAGAGAAACAATATGTATAAAAATGGAATACCACATTTTGATGGAAAGAACTATGCATTCTAGAGAATAAGGATGAAAACATATGTACACGCACATGAATTTGAGGTTTGGCAATCCGTAGTAGATGGATATAAAGAACCTGACATTCCTCCAACAAATGAAAATGGAAGGAAACTCATTCTAAATAATTTGAAATTCAAAAATGGTATCGTGAATGGTATAGTTGATTCGGTATATGTCAAATTTATGCATTGTAGCTCCATAAATGAGATTTGGAACAAACTTCAGAATGTTTATGTAGGAGACACAAATATCAAGGATGAAAAGATTCAAACTTATAGAGGTCAATTTGAATAGCTAAATATGAAGGAAGATGAAAATAGTTCATCTTACTTTTTACGAGTTGATGAAACAATGAATTCAATTAGAGGATTGGGAGAAGAATTTGATGAACATATTATTGTTCAAAAAGTACTAATATATCTCCCAATGATATTTGATCTTAAGATCTTAGAACTAGAAGAAATAACATATCTGTATTCAATAAACATGGATGAGCTACATGGAATATTCATAGCCTATAAAATGAGAAAAAAACAATTGATTCCAGTTACAAAAGAAGCAGCATTCAAAGCATCCAAGAATTCAAAGAAAAAGGGCAAGAAAAAGTCAAAGTTAGATAGAAGTAGTAGTGACATCTTAGAAGATGATGAAGAAGTATCCAAGTTCGTGAGAAGACTGAAAAAGGGAGCTGACCAATATAGAGGTAAGATTCCATTGATATGTTTTAATTGTGATGGTATTGGTCATTTCGCTAACAAATGTCCCCATAAGAAAAATAAAAGTAATGGAGAAGATGAGTCAAATAGAAAACAAATATACAAAGGCAAAAGAACCAAAAAGAATTTTTTCAAGAAAATATTTTGTACCAAAGAAGACAACACCTCATCAGATGAAGATGAAGTCAGTGAAAGTGATACATAGAGGTTTCTATTAATGGAAATAAAAGATTCCTATGAATAAGGAACCTAAGAAGAATATGAATATGCATAATTTGACTACAAACAAGAACTGTTGAGTGCCATAGAAGTTATAAAAATGGAAAAGAAGAAAAACAAGTCACTACAGACATAACTAAAAATAAAAGAGGAAGCTCAAAATTACATCTCCAAATAACTATAGCATATGATGACTAAATTAAAAATCCAAGTTGAAGAAGACAAAATAATTAAAGAATCACTCAAAGAATGGTTGGAAGAAAAAGCAAGGATCATTGGAGATTTGGAAGAAGAGATTGCTACATTGAGAAAAGACCTTTAAAAGAAAAACATGTAGAATAGCTCTAAAGTTTTGGATAACATTATTAACTGTCAAATGCCACATAATGACAAGTCTAGAATAGGATAAGATCAAGAAGAAAAGGGACCGATATCCAAATAAATAGATCAAGAAACACAATCAAGAAGTTTTACAAGGAAGATCACAAAGACACTCCTCCACTTAGAAGATTTAGATTTCATAATTAGCGACAGGTAGAAATAAAAAGGCCTCAATAAGAAGAAGGGTTCATAAGAGTAACTTATTTTATAATATCTACAACTCCCAGGTGTCAAAGTATCTTTCTAGTTTATGTTATTAATGCAATAATTTTGGACATAAGGTTGTGAATTGCAGAGAGAATAATAGGAACAGATACAACCGTGAAAGTTATGCATGAAATGATTATTCAAGAAGGCCTAGTGAAACACATAATTGAAGCTACAACATGTTTGAATCCTTTAATATTGATATGGAAAGCTACAAGTGCAACAAATTTGGACACATGGCCAAATATTTTAGAATGACAATTCCTCTAAGAGAATCACAAAAAAATAACAACAGTCACAGACATGAACCTCAAAGAATATGGATAAGGAAGTAGAATATTTTCAAAAATGAGTTATGTAAACTTTCTCTACAAGATAAACACAAGAAACATGGTTGGTATGTTGAAAATGGCTGCTCAAAGCACATGACAGGTGATGAGGACATGCTTCTAACTTTGAGAAATAAAAGAGATGGATCAGACTCCTTTGGAAATGATGACACAGCCAACATAATCGGAAGATGCAAAGTCAAAATTGGAAACAAGGATACCAAGGAAGAGAATGTTCTATTAGTGGAAAATCTGAAACAAAATCTTATGAGTGTAATTCAAATGTGTGACCAAGGTCACAAACTTGTGTTTGATTCACAAAAATGTGATATAATATGTTGGAAATATGGCAATACAGGTTGGCATTGATGGCATTGGCATTGACAATAGATCTGTGATGATGATAATAACATTGATATTGACAATAGTTATGTGATGATGATAATAGTTGTAAGAGAGAAGAGGTATTTCAATTTGGTGAGATTGAATTCTGAGTAGATATTATTCTAAAGATGCGACTCTTGAACTTGGTTACCATCTCAGGAAATAAGGACTCTACAAGATCCTTTTTATGGGAAGCTAGTATTGTTATGTATTTTCTACAAAATATTTCTAAACTGGTAATAACACCATATTGAAGAGAGTTCAGACTGATACTTGAGTTATTAGAAGGATTTAAACAATTTTCTTATTAGTTTCAAACCCACTTGTGACAATTCAATTTCTATGAGAGAAATGGATGGAGGCTACTTATGTATACGATGTACCACAAAGGACAAATAAACATAGTAATGAGAAGACCATGCCTTAGGGTCTTCAAAATTACTTTCTATCTACTGTGCAAAGAGGTTGTTCCAGAAACCCCAGACAACAATTTGATAGCAATTGAAAGGGACCAAGGTGGAGAGTTCTCTATGCTTGTCATACCTAGAAGTAGGTTATCCCTAAGCAGTCTTATTGTCCATGATCAAATAATCAAAATTTGACCTCTTGAGGAAAGTATTGCATTACATGAGATCATTGAAGTGGGATAACCTAAAGCTGCTCATGATGGTGGTATGCCATGGTATTTGAACCAAAAGAAACAACGAGACGACGGTTGGGTTAAAGATCAAAATTTTTTCTATGAGAGAGATCAAACAAGGATGAAAGAATTCATGATCTCAAATATAAAGAAGATATGAGCAGGGAAAAACAAAGGGATGATTCATGGAGATGAAGAGAAAGAGAAGAAGAATGAAGATGATGCAATTGAACTTAAACAATGCAGACACAAGATCTCTCTAAAAGTGAATTATGGGAAGCAAGTAAAGTTCTCGTGGGGTTGAAAGTTAAAATAACCCACAAGTCTTGCTCTCAGAAATTCGCGATTAGAGGTTTGATGGAACAGGAAACAAACAAAGCATGGAATATATATCGTACTAAGCAATGGTTATCATGGAAGTTCGATGGGTAATGGTCAATCATTGGTGCAGTTAGCTCTGAAGTGAATTAAGAGTTGTAAGTGAAAGTCTCAGTAATCGTCCGATCAAATGATCGACTGTGGCAATTAAATTATCGATTGGGATTTATCCCACATTAGTAAAGGGGCAGAGTTTATATGGGTTCATATTGACCGCCCTTACTATTGCTATTCGACGGGTAGTGAAAAGCAATGGCGAGGGCTCTAGGTTCTTGGACTTCACTAGAAGATCACCAGTCTGGAGCTCGGGATGACCTGTCAGGCCCCCTAGCTTTTGGAAGAAATTAATAAAACTGTTGATTAAATATTTTTATAACTATTTGGCACGATGATCATATGAAGTGATTATGGGATTAGGTGCGTTCGGTATTTTGGTTGGTGGTAAGACTACCAATTTTATCGGAGTATTTGGCATAACACCAAGTCTGGAGGATCACCAAGTTCACTACCTTATAAATAAACATTTGGATGTTGAGACCACTATTTTTTTCGGAATATGTGACAAAATGACAAAATTGGAGGTTCTCCGTGTTCAGTAAAACCCTGCACAACACCAAAGGTCTCACACTATCACAATTTTGGTAAAATGACAAAGATCATGGTGAACATGGATCGCACAAAGAAGATAGCAGAGGATATTAAAAATACACCATAACTGTTGAAAGGTTTACATGTTGTCATGTCCATATGATCACCAAGTTTAGTAAAACCCTACAGTAACACAAAGACAATAACTACTTGAATAAACAATTAGATTGAATATTGGTTAAATAATCCATGCAATAAAATATGGAACTAAATCAAAGAAGAATGATAATTGTGTTTAGTAAAAATCAATGAGAATTAGATATATAATCTATTAGATGAAGAAGTGTGATGTTTATGAAAATTTGTGTTGAAAATTTTGAAGACTTATAAGTATGCTTATATGTGAAGGAGAAAAGTATGTCTGTCAAAGAATCATTGAAGATCGGGAACAAAAGGAGACATAGCAACAACTATGATGTCCAATGTTTGATATAGAAGACCTATATTGGATTGCATATCCTATTTCTATATTGATGAACAAAGGGTGGTTGGGAGGTGCTAGGGAAGGTTGGAGCCTGCAGGGGCATAGGTGCTTCCTTTTCAATTGTAGTTGAGTAAATAGGGGGTTGTACCCTCCTATCAGTTGGAGTTGGTGAATAGGAGTGTGGGTGCATCCTGATTAGTGGGTGTTGATCTAAAGAGGAATAAAACATCTTCCTTCTATTGTAACTTTAAAACATTTTTTTTGCAGTTAATTGAAAAGTGTTTGTGGTTTTCCCAATTGGGTTCCACAATAAAACATTGTGTTCAATTTTTGTTTGCATTAACAAAAGTAAACATTTGATAAAATTATTGTGTCCCTAATATACCTCCGCCCCTCTCAGTGACAAGATCTGATCCTTCAATTGGTATCAGAGTGAGTCTCTTCACTAATGGTTTAAATCACTTGAAGAGAAGTATACATCAGAATGGATCAACAATTGAAGATGTCATTAAAAGTCCCCCTATTTGATGGTGAAAACTATGTTTTTTGGAGTGTTAGAATGAAAATTTGTCTGATGTCCATGGGATTGGAAGTATGGACATTAGTTGAAAAAGGATATGATGTTCTAAAAGTCACTCCCATAGAAGAAGAAGACAACAAGAAATTTTGGGATTATGCAAAGGCTTTAGACACACTACAAGATGGATTGAGTAAGAAGATCCTTGCTAAACTACTAAACTATAAAAATGAAAAACATCTCTGGGATAAATTGGAAACTATATATGAAAGAGATTCCAAGGTAAAGAGGGACAAAATTTAGACTCACAAAGTACACTATGAAGGTCTAAAAATGAAGGATGGAGAAAATATATTAGAGTACAACGAAAGAGTTGATAATATTGTTAATGCAATCAGACGTTTGGGAGTAGAAGTGTAAGACAATGAGTTAGTTGAAAAGATGCTAAGAACACTACCTATGATATATAATCCTAAAGTGTCCACTCTTGAAGATCAAGAGAATACATATCAACTCACCATGGATGAATTGTATGGAATCTTCATCGCTTATGATTTAAGATTAGGTCATGAGAACCTCCCAAAAGGAGAGGCATCCTTCAAGGTGCTCAAGAAAACAAAAAATCAAAATCAAAAACCTGAACCCAACCATCATGAAGAATATGATGTAGAATAAGCCAATTTTATTAAAAATCTTCAGAAAAGATCAAGGAGGTACAAAGGCAAGCTTCCTTTCAAATGTTTTAATTGTGGAAAAGTTGGCCACTTTCTAGCCAAGTATCCCTATCCCAAGGAAGACCCCAAAGATGAAGAATACACAAATAAACAATACAATAACAAGGGAAAACCCCACTATAAGAAAAAGTATTACAAAGGGAAAAATATTTTTTACTCAAAAGAAGAAAACAACAGTTCATACGAGTCTAGTGACAGTGATGATGATGAAGTGCTTTTTCTAGGTATTGAAGAGTCTAATGAGATAGAAGAAAACGACCATGAGAAGAAGTCAAAATATGAAGAAGAGGTTAATATGGAAGAAAAACTTCTTAGTGCCTTGGATGAATTAAGAAGATACAAAAATATATATAGACATTTGAAAAATTTTGTAGTTGAAGAAAAAGAAAAACATGAACAAAACAAAAAAGAGATGGAGAAACTCATGAGGAACCTAGAAAACCAAATACTAGAAGCAAATAGGATGGAAGAAAGTCTGGAGAAGTCTCTTAAAGAGAAACAAATAACCTATGAAATAATGGAGGCATAATTAGTTCACCTAAGAAAAGATCTTGATGAAAAACTTATCCAAACAAGAGATGAAAATAGCTCTAAAATATTAGATAAGATTATAACCACACAAAGGGATTCAAGTAACATAAATGGAGTAGGTTATTCTCAAGAATAAAACCAAGTTAACTCACAATCTTATGCAGATTCTCTCCTTTGTACATTCAAGAAGAAAGATGAAGAAAAGACAAGCAATGATCAAAACTCGAGAAGATTACTTCCACCCATCAAGAAGGAATATAAGTCAACACCAAATAAGGTTTATCAAAATAGGTCTCCTCACATTTTCTTTGGTTATTTCTTTGCATGCTTTAATTTCGGACACAAAGATAGGAATTGTAGAGGATATCGAAGGAAAAATGTGAGCGTTAAGAACTATAATCTTAAGGATAACCAAACAGTAGATCAAGTTAAAAGAAAAAAATATAAATCCTTTGCACCTCTACAAGAAGGGAACTCAGAAAGCTTCAGATGTCATAACTATGTACATAAATAAAGTAATTGTATATTATTGGAAATATTAGAAAAACCAATGTTCATTAGGGAGAAAAAGAAGACTTGTAAAGAAAAAACATCAAAAGAGGAATGTCTTATTTCCTTGAAAGCCCAAGATAAAGAATATCTCTGGTAGGTTGACAATGGTTTCTCAAAACACATGATAGGAAATAAGGACAACTTTTTGAACTTAAAGAAACAAAAGGGTAAAGTTACATTTGGTGACAATGCTTCATGTAACATACTTGGGAAAGGAACTATGAATTTGGGAAAAGACAAAACCAAGAATGTGTTGCTTGTTGAAAAATTGAAACCTAGCCTATTAAGTGTCATCCAAACCTATGATAAGGGGCACATTTGCATATTTGATTCCAAGAAATGTGAGATTAAGAGAAAGGACTCAAGAAAATTGGTTGGTACTACTCTTATAACTCATGAGAATGTATATATACTAAATACAAAATTGAATGAGGAGTGTCATATAAATTTAGTGGATGAAATTTGGTTATGGAATAGAAGATTGGGGCACATTAACTTTCACAATTTAGTGAAATTCAACAATATTGGGGCAATAAGAGACTTTCCAAAGATCACAAAACCCTCAAATCTTATGTGTAGACATTGTCAACTAGGGAAGCAAACTAAAATAAGGTTAAAAAAGAAAGAATACTCAACCTCAAAACCTTTAGAGATTGTTCACACCAACCTCTGTGGACCTACAAGGACCAAATGTTTGCAAGGAGAGTCCTACTTTATATTTTTCATTGATGATTTTACTAGAATGGCTTCGGTATCTTTTCTCAAGGAAAAATCAGAAGAATTTAACAAATTCAAAGATTTTAAGATCCTTGTTGAAAATGAAACAGAGATAAAAATCAAATGTCTTAGATCATAGAATGGTGGTAAGTTCACCTCAAAAGAGTTTGAACTCTTCTATGAAACTCATGTAATTAAGAGACAATTCTCTGTTGCTAGAACACCTCAGCAAAATGGGATTTTTGAGAGGAGGAATAAAACAGTCTAGGAGGCTGCAAGGAGTATTCTCAATGAAGCAAGATTATTTGATGGATATTGGAGGGAAGTTGTAAGAACAACAATATCCATATTAAACATAGGTCACCTCAGGATTGATAGTAATAAGACTACTTATGAACTTTGGTTTGGGAGAGCTCCTTCGGTCAAATACTTCAAGGTCTTTGGAAGTAAGTGTTACATCAAAATTCTTGATGAGAATCTTGAAAATTTTGATGCTAGATCTAATGAAGGTATCTTTCATGGATATGATTCTACTAAGAAAGCATAAAAATGCTACAATATTAGATTACATAATATTTTTGAAAGTGCAGATGTTAAGGTGGATGATTTAAAAACAATAAAGATCAAACATCAAGAGACCATACTTGACAGTGAAGATGAAGATGATAATGAGTCAGTTGGTACACAAGCAACAGAAGAAGAAGAGAATAAAGAAGAAAATGAATATATACAAGAGGATGAAATTGATACCAGTGAAGAAGAGGAAGATATTCGAGAAGAAGAGACAAGAGAAGAATCCCCAATAAGAGACACAAAGACACCCTCAAGAATAAATCAAAAGAATCATCTTGAAGACCTGATTATTGGAAATAAAATCAATTGAGTGTAGACAAGAAGACAACTGTTGTATCAAACAAAAATAACACTTTTGTCACATATTGAGCCCAACTCAATCAAAGAGGCATGCAAATATTAGAATTGGGTCAATGCTATGAATGAAGAATTGGACTAGATTGAAAAAAATCAAACTTGGGAACTGGTTCCAAGACCAAAAAATAAGAATGTCATTGGAACTAAATGGGTTTTTAAGAACAAAGTAAATGAGAATGGGCAAGTAATCAGGAACAAAGCCAGATTGATATGTAAAGGGTATGCTCAGGTTGAAGGGGTAGACTTTGAATAAACCTTTTCACCTGTGGCCATATTAGAGGCAATTAGGATGTTCTTAGCATTTGCCAGCTACAAAAAATTGAAAGTATACCAGATGGATGTCAAGTCAGTATTTCTCAATGGAAACTTAGAAAAGGAAGTCTATATTGATAATTCATAAGGTTTTCAATTAAATAACAAAGGATAATATGTATTTAAACTAAATAAAGCACTCTATGGGCTAAAACAAGCACCCAGAGCATGGTATGCAAGACTAGATTCTTATTTACAAATACAAGGCCTCAAAAGAGGATAAACAGACAATAATATTTATTGTAAAATTGTTGGTGATAGCATGATTATTGTGGAATTATATGTTGATGATATTATATTTGGGAGTGATGATGATAAAATGAGTAAGGACTTTTCTAGGAGGATGCATCAATAATTCGAAATGTCCCTGCTTGTTGAACTAAATTTCTTTCTAGGATTACAAATAGTACAGTCCAAAAGGGGAATCTTTATCCATCATTCCATGTATGTTAAAGATATGCTTAAGAAATTACATTTAGAGGATTACAAATCGTTTTGTACACCTATGATAGTAGGATGAAAACTAAGAAAGAAATATGAGTCCAAGGCTGTATATCCAAAACACTACAAATCAATGATTGGGAGTTTAATCTATGTAACATATTCTAGACCTTATGTCAAGCAAGTTGTTGGAATGTTGACTAGATTCCAAGCTGCACCAAAAGAGAGCCATGTTAAAGCTGTGAAAATAATCTTTAGGTATTTAAAAGGAGCCATAGATATTGGTTTGTAGTACCCTAGCAATAATTCATTATCTTTAATGGTATATTCAAATGCAGATTAGGAAGGTTGTGTAGATTATAGAAAAACTATGAGTGGAAGAGAATTCTTCTTGGGAGAATCATTGGTAGCTTGGATAAGAAAGAAACAATCCTCAATTTCTCTGTCTACCACTAGAGCTAAGTATATTGTAGTAGTAGAATGTTTCACACAAGTGGAATGGATGAGACAAACCTTACAATACATTAAAGTAGTGTTTTAAGAACCCACTACTATCTATTATGATAATACAAGTGTTATAAGTCTCTCCAAGAACCTTGTCCATCACTCCAAACCAAAACACATTCCAATAAATTACCACTATCTAAGAGATCAGGCTGAAAATAAGAACATTAAATTGGAATATGTACCAACACAAGAACATGTTGCTAATATTTTCACTAAACCCTTAAGAAGAGATGTATTTGAATATCTTAGGCAAAGATTGGGAGTAGTCTCTCTTCCAATCTAATCTCTCAATAAAATAATTCATCAATTGATATCAATTTAGGGGGAGACAATGATCAAAGTCAGGGGGATTCATTCAACCCTTTTCCCTTGATGTCAAAGGGGGATAAATGAAAATAGTATTTCCATCAATATCAAAGGGGGAGAATGTTGGCAATATGGAAATACAGGTTGGCATTGATGGAATTGGCATTGACAATAGTTTTGTGATGATGATAATAGCATTGATATTGTAAATAGATATGTGATGATGATAATAGCTAGAAGCGAGTAGAGGTATTTCAATTTGGTGATCTTAAATTCTAAGTAGATACTATTCTAAATATGTGTCTCTTCAACTTGGTTACCAACTCACGCAAGAAGGACTATGCAAGATCATTTTTATGGGAAGCTAGTACTATTATGTATTTTATACCTTATTTTTCTAAACTGGTAATAACACTATAGTCAGTAGAGTTCAGACTGGTACTTGAGTTCTTAGAAGGATTTAAACAATTTTGTGATTAGTTTCAATACCAGTTGTGACAATGCAATTGCTATGAGAGAAGTGGATGAAAGCTACTTATGTATAAGATGGGTCACAAAGGAACAATAAACATAGTAATGAGAAGGCCATGCATTAGGGTATTCAAACTTACTTGATAGATACTGTGCAAAGAGGTTTTTCTAGCAGCACGAGACAACAATTTCATAACAATTGAAAGGGACCAAGGTGGAGCATTCTCTATTCTTGGAATACTTGGAAGTAGGTTATCCCTAAGAAGTCTCATTGTCCATGATCAGAGAATTAGAAGTCAGACTCTTGAAGAAATTATTTCATTACATGATATCATTGAAGTGGGACAAACTGAAGCTTCTCATGATGGTGCTAGGCCATGATAGATGAACCAAAAGAAACAACAATATGATGGTTGAGTTAAATATCGAATAATTTTCTAAGAGAGAGAGATTAGACAAGGATCAAAACATTTTGGATCTCATAGATAAAGAAGATATGAGGAGGGAAAAACAGAGGGATGATTCTTGGTGACCAAGAGAAAGAGAAGACGAATGTAGATGATGCAATTGTAGTTAAACAATGCAGACACAAGCTCTGTCGGAAACATAATTATGGGAAGAAAGGAATGATCTCGTGGGGTTGAAAGTTAAAGTAAACCACAAGTCTTTCTCTCAGAAACTCATGATTAGAGGTTTGATAGAACATGAAACAAACAAAGCATGGCCTATCTCTGGTGCTAAGTGATGGCTATCATGGAAGTTTGATTGGTAATGGTTGATGATTGGCGAAGTTAGATATGAAGCGAATTAAGAGTTGTAGGTGAAAGTATCAACAGTCGTCTGATTAAATGATCGACGATGGTGATTGAATTTCCGATTGGGATTTATCCCACATTGTTAAAGGGGCACATTTTATATGGGTTTATATTAACCTCCCTCACTATGCCTATTCAACGTGTAGTGAAAAGGTATGGTTGGGGCTCTAGGTGCTTGGACTTCACCTGAAGATCAACATCCTGGAGCTTGGGACGATCTATCAAGCCCCCTACCTTTTGGAAGAAGTGACTACAACCGTTGATTTAATATTTTTTATAACTGTTTGGCATGACGGTCATATGAAGTGATCGTGGGCTTAGGTGCATTGGGTATTTCGATTGGGGGTAAGACTGCCAATTTTATCATAGTCTTTGGCATAATGCCAAGTCTGGAGGATCACCAATTCTAGTACCTTGTGAATAAACATTCGGATTTTGAGACCACTATTTTTGTCGGAAGATGTAACGAAATGATAAAACTGAAGATTCTCCATGTTCAGAAAAACCCTTCACAACACCAAACATATCACACTGTCACGATTTTGGTAAAATGACAAATATCATGGAGAACGTGGATCACATGAATAAGATAATAGAGGCTATTAAAACTCCACCATAATTGTTGAATGGTTTACATGTTGTCGTGTCCAGATGATCACCAAGTTTAGTAGAACCCTGCAGTAACAAAAAGACAGTAACCTGCACGAAGAAATAGTTAGATTGAATATTGGTTAAATCATTCATGCATTAAAATATGGAACTAAATCAAAGAATAATGATAACTGTGTTTAGTAATAATGAATGGTAATTAGATATATAATCTATTGGATGAAGAAGTGTGATGTTTATGAATATTTATGTTGAAAATTTTGAAGACTTATAAGTATGCTGAAATGTGAAGGAGGAAAGTGTGTCTGTCAAAGAATCATTGAAGATCAAGAACAGAAGGAGGCAGAGAAACGATTATGATGTCTAGTGTTTGATATAGAAGACCTCTATTGGACTACATATCCTATTTCCAGATTGATGAAAAAATGGTGGTTGGAATGTGCTAGGGCAGGTTGGAGCCTGCAAGGGAGTAGGTTCTTCCTTATCAAATGTAGTTGACTAAATAGGGAGTTGTGAATAGGGGTGTGGGTGAATCATGATTAGTGGGTGTTGATCTAAGGAGGATTAAAACCTATTCCTTCTATTGAAACTTGTAAAAAGAAAATTGCATTTAATAGAAAAATGTTTGTGGTTTTCCCAATTAGGTTCCACAATAAAACATTTTGTTCAAATTTTGTTTGCAATAACACAAGTAAAAAATTGATAAAATTATTGTGTCACTGATTCACCGCCCCGCCCCCGCTCTCTCATTGAGAATATATGATCTTTCATAATAAACATAGGTTCAAGAAGAATGTTTGCGACATCTGTAAGAACTTCAAGAAACATATACGTATTAAGTGAAATTGGAAATGAAAAGTGTTGTCGAGGAAATGAAGATGAAGTGTGGCTATGGGATAGAAGAATGGATCACATAAAATTTGACAATATTGTCAAATTCAACAAAAAGGAAGCAGTCAGAGAAAATCCCTAGATCACGAAGCCAACCAACACTGATCCAGATTATTTTCGGCACAAAATGAGAGCAGAGATATAATAAACAAATGCACAAAGATATCACGTACATCAAATAATATAACAAAAGTATATCAGATATGCAACCATAAACAAAGAGATAATACACAATTTCTATTAATGAAACAAATGTACAGAGACTGTAAAAATACAGACTGAAAGACTCGCTAGAATGGTGGCAGCTTATCTCTGAGAAGAGATGTGATGGCTACTTGCATTCGCAAGAAGATGATTACAATGAGGCTCTCAAGGCCCTTTTACAATAAAAAGAAATGCCAAAAACCCTTGACATCAAAAAACCTAACCCTAGGAGATGAAGTGCCAAAAGTCATGTGGGCCCCGTTTGGGTAAGTTGGTGCATCAACTTCCTAGGGTCGTAACTTTTGCATACGATCTCCATTTTAGGCGTATGATAGCCCATTGGAAAGGTCTCATAGAGGAGATTCATTTTGGGGCCCTAATTATGACTTTGGATATCGTTGAGTTGGTTCAATCCCAAAAACAATTCATTTAGGCCCTCAAAATGGCCCCGAAAGTTAAAACCTGCTAAAAATAGTAAATTTCCAAAATTGCCAGAAAATGGTTTTGAGCCAGTTAGAAAAGGTGGGTGGCCACCGATATCCACCTAGATCAAACACTTTGTTCATGCATTTTCAGCAAGGAAAAAAAACCAAGACCAACTTCAAGTCAAAGGAATACTTCACAACAAAGTCGTTGGAAATTGTGCATACTTATCTAGTTGGAACAAATAGAACAAAAGGTTTGAAAGGTGAGAAATATTTAATTTTATTGGTTGATTATTATACAAGAATGACTGCAATTTGTTTTCTCAGGAAGAAGTCATAAGCATTCGAGAAATTCAAATTATAGAAGGAAATGGTTGAAAATGAAATAGATTCAAAAATCAAATGTTTGAGATCAAATAATGGAGGAGAGTTTACATCAAAGGAATTTATGGAATTTTGCAACAATCATGGGATAAAAATGCAATTCTTGATTTCTAGGACACCACAAAAGAATGGAAACATTGAAAGGAAGAACATGACAATACATGAAATGTCTTGAACTATATAAATGGATTCTAATTTGACATGTGTATTTTCGGCACATGTAGTGCATACAATAGTTCACATTCAAAAAAGAGTAATGCTTAGACAAAAAGTGATAAAACGCCCTAGCAGCTATGGAAAGGAATACCATTGAATGTGAAGCACTTCATAGTTTTTGGAAGAAAATGTTACATCAAAAAATAAGATGGAAAAATGGGAAAGTTTGATTCTCATGTGGAGAAAGGCACACTTGTTGGGTACTCGAGCACAAGGAAAGCATACAAATGATTCAATATAAGGCTCAAAAAATTTGTGGAAAGAATCAATGTGATGTTTGATGAGACAAGTGGACTAATAATAAAGGAAGAATAAAATGCTTCAATACAAAAGGTTCATGAAGAAGAAGTAGCAGAAGAAGAAAATGAAGAAGAGCAGTTAGAAATAGAAGAACAAGAACAAGGAGATATTCAAGTACCTCCAAACAAACCTAGAAGAATAACACAAAAGAATCATCCATCAGATTAGACCATCCAGAACAAAGATGCAGGAGTTGAGAGTAGAAGAAGATTTCATTCACTAGAACAATTGCACCTAGCACTCTTATCTACGATTGAGCCAAGCAGTTTTGAAGAAGCCAACAAGGATGAATTCTGGTTAAAATCCATGTATGAAGAGATAGATTATATAGAAAATAGAAACACTTAGGAATGGGTTCAAAGACCAAGGTATAAAACTGTGATCGACACAAAGTGGGTCTTCAGAAATAAATTCAATGGAAATGGGCATGTTACCGAGAACAAAGCTAGATTCATATGTAAAGGATATGCTCAGGTTGAAGGTATAAACTTTGAAGAGATGTTTTCACCAGTTACCATAATAGAAGAAATCAGATTGATCCTCACTTATGCATGCTCCAAGAATATTAAAGTGTATCATATGGACATGAAATTAGCCTTCCTAAATGGGGATCTAGGAGAAGATGTCTACATTGAGCAACTAGAAGGATTTCAGTTGTCAGAAAATGAAAATTGTATTTGCAGGTTGAAGAAATCACTGTATGGTCTCAAGAAATCCCCTAGAGCATGGTACTAAAGGTTGTATAGGTATGGCCTTGTATGGTGCCAAACATGATCTTAGAGCATGGTATTGCAGATTGGACAAATCTTTGCAACAACAAGGTTTCAGGAAAGGAAATGCAGACACCAACCTCTACATCAAGGTAAATCAAGATAGTATTTTGTTAATTGAAGTTTATGTTGATGATATTATCTTTTAGAGTGATGATGACAATATGATCAAGAAATTTGCAAAGGATATCCAGAATGAGTTCGAGATGTCATTACTTGGAGACTTATCTTTCTTTTTGGGTCTTCAGATATGTCAAAAAAACCAAGGCATTTTTATTTCTCAAACCAAGTATATCAAAAAAATGATAAAGAGGTTCGGAATGGAATATTGAAAACTAGACAATACTCCTATGCAGACTAGTTGTAAGTTAAATAAATATGATGATTCAAAGTCTACAGATCAGAGGTGGTATGGGTCAATAATTGACAACTTAATTTATGTGACAACATCCAGACCACATGTAATGCAGGAAGTTGGACATGTGGCATGATTTCAAGTAGCACTTAAAGAATCACATGTTCTAACAGTAAAGAGGATATTCAGATATCTCAAGGGTATAGAAGAATTCATATTATGGTATGCAAAAGGAAAGGATATGCCACTTATTTCATACACATATGCAAATTGGGTATCTTGCATTGATGATCGAAGAATTACAAGTGGAGCAGTGTTCTACTTGGGATATTTTTTGGTATCTTGGCTAAGAAATAAATAATCATCAGTATCATTGTCTACAACTGAGGTTAGGTATATTGCAGCAACAACATGTTGTACATAGGTTCTATGGATGAAACAAATTTTGACAGATACACAGGTTGAGTATTATGATCCCATTCCAATATATTGTGATAATACAAGAACCATCAATATTTTAATGAATCTAGTGATGCACTCCAAGACAAACAACTTTCCAATCAAGTATCATTTTCTACAGGAACTGGTTGCAGCGAACACCATTTGAGTTGAGTATGTTGGGACCAAAGAATAGATTGTAGACATCTTTACGAAACCGCTTCCAAGGGTATAGTTTCTTCCCCACAATGAATTTTTAATTTTATTCTTATATGTCTTAGACTTACACAAGGAAGCACCATAAAGAGGATTATTCAGTTTGGGTAGAGTTCAGTCAGGGAAAGCAACCCCATGGATATTTCAGTTAGGGGGAGCAACCACGATGGAAAGATACCTTTCACAATGATTTCAAAGCGGAAGAGACTTATCAGAATCATGGTGAGGTTCATTAGATGGTTGGAGAGAGAACACAAAGACATGTTTCTAGGGGGAGTGATGGTCACAGGGGGAGCATGAGCAATATGAATTCAATGTTGCATTAGAGTGTTTTCTTTCATTCCAAAGGGGGATATTGTTGATTAATTGGGTTGGTTTTCATTGATTTCAACCCTTGAAGCAATTTTGGTAGAAAATTGTGGTATCCCCAATAGTATGGTTAAGTGACTCAATTTTGCTTGATGTATAAAGTTATGCATATCAATGTATTGTTAGGTAAGACTATTCTAGATGGCTAATACAAGTCATGTCATTTCTGGTGATATGTGAAATGTCACATAACTCCTCACGGTTAAAGAGTTATGGCCTTATGAAGTAGGAGAACCCTCATGAGTTATCTAAGAAGCCCTAGAAGGTCAATGAAGTCAATTTATTGTAGAATATCCTAAAAGAAGTTTAGTAGTCAAAGTGGTTGTAACTAGGAGCTAATCATGAGTTAAGTTGTTGCGAAAAGAAAATAATTAAAAATAAATTAGTTGCAACTATAAGTGGTGAGTTTTACTATTTGTGGATAAAGTGGTTGTAAGTGGAAAAAGTGGTTAGAAGTGGGTTATCCCTAAGAGAAGGAAGTTGGGTAAAGTTAGCTAGAAGGAAATGCCTTGAGGAAGCTACTTGGAGAGTATCAATAAGAGAGAAAGAGTCTCCTATTAGCACCTATTGAGCACATTGAATATCTATTGTTTTGTGAAAGATTTATTGCAAGTACTCATTTATACATCTGAAGTTATGGAATTTGAGGAAGAAAATAAGGATTCACGATGAAAGTTTTGGAGTTGCATAATTTCTTAAAAACCCTAGTTTTTTAGGTCTACACAAGATGCAATGGAAGAGGTTGCCTACATACATGAGATGCAGTGGAGGAGGTCGCCTACATACATGGGTTGAAGAAGGAGAGGTCGTGTACAGTTGGAAAAAGACATGGAAGCTTGAGAAGATGAGGATGGGAGGTCTCTAGAATCTAAAAGCAAGTTCCTAGGAAGGTCTACAGTTATCAAGTAAAATATATCTATCTACAGGTTCAAAAGGTATGTCATATTATTATGTGTAGTTGGATATTTTTGTCTACATGAGATATGGTTATGAGAGATTGGGGATTTTCGCTAGAGAGGTTGATGGTTTTATGAAACTTGTTGTATGAGTAAGATCTACAGAAATATAGTGTTGGTATGTCTAGTATTTATCATTGGTACATATTGTTAGTTTGAGAGTTGAGGAATATATTGTATTTCTTGGTACATGGTTGAGGGTTTTTGTGGTATGTGGTTGAGGGTTTTTGTGGTATGTGGTTGAGGGATTTTGGTGATGGTGTGTTGTTGAAATTGTTGGTATAGTTTGAGATTGCATAACAGTAAGGGTTTGATGTCTAGTCCATGTGAGGGTTTATTACACATGCTTATTATTGTATGCGTATGTATGGCACATGACTAGAGAGACACAGATGCACATGGTTTGAGTGATACTCTTGTGATTTTTGGTATGATATCTATGTTATCATATCTGATCTATCGAGGATATAATTGGTATAGGTTGTTGGTATACTTGGTATGTGTTGGTACAGGTTGACTACAGGTTATTGGTATAGGTTGACTATAGTTTTTTGGTATAGGTTGACTACAGGTTATTGGTACATGTTGGCTACAAGTTGTTGGCACAGATTGGTACAATTTTATAGTGGTATATTTCACAATGAACATAGTTACCAACTTAATGAGAAGTGTGGCCTCAAAACAAGAAGTCTGGCCCTTCAAACCCATATTTTTGCATAAAAACATGAAAGTCAACCCCCAAATCAAAATGTGGTGCTACAGGTAGCACCATTTTTTGTAACTGGGTAAAAATTACAACTTTTTTCAAGCATGGTATTAAAGTATCAAATGGTTTCTCAAAAAAACTTTAAAATCAACCCCCAAATCAAAACGTGGTGCTACTGGTAGCACCTTTTTTTGTAACCAGGTTAAAATTACAACTTTTTTTAAGCATGGGCTTAAAGGATCAAATGGTTGCTCAAAATTTTTTAATGGTCTACGCTAACTAAAGAAAAAAAAAAATCCTAAACATTAAAATTGCAATTAATTATGACCTAATTGCAATTGTGGCCTTGACAAAAAATCCCTACACAAATAAAAAACCCAAAATTGGATACTAAATGGTCACTTGAAAACTTATTTACTAACTTTTTGTTTTCTTAAATTTACATTAAAAAATAAAGAAAAGAGAAAGGAGAAAATATTGACAAATATATATATTTTTTAATGAAGACAAAAACACATTAAAAAAAATATATTCAAAACCCAAATTAAAAAAAAAAAAAAAACTTAACAAAATGTTGAA
>ML787740.1:289120-299483 GCA_009831015.1 Picea engelmannii
ATATATAACGTAACCGCAGGACCTGGGCTAGGCTCGTGGGGGGTGCTATCGAGAAAATCCCCCTATAACTATACCAGGGTTTAAAGTATAGACAAAGTAAATGAATCCATAAAAGTCAATCTAATTTCTACACTACCCCAAACATTCCAAAATAGATGAACAAAAAATAGTGAAAGAGTCAGTCGAAAACCGTACCTTTTATTCAACATTCAGTGTTGATATCCTGAAGCTCTGTAGCTCTCGAGGCTACAAGTCTCCTCCCAAAGATGACCTGCATCCACAACTAGGAAAACAAACCTACAAGCATGCTATTTCTATTCATAAATTAAGGTTATATATAAATTTCTATGTATAAAAATAAAAAAAAATACATAAACACCATCATTTGGGACAGGGAAAAGAGATTATTTTGTTCATTAATCAAAGATTGAAGCTTACAACCTTTGCAGGTCAACACTCTATGGACCTGGTCCGAGATCCTCTTAACAATGCTCGAAGTTCACCTTAAATAAGCCTCTCCTCACAATCTATTAATCAACTCAAAGGGAAGGGAATGGATTGTATGGAAGAAAAGGGGATAGAGAAAGAAAGTTGAGGCAATAACTCACAAAATGTTGCAAATGCTTAGGCAAGGAAAGGAAGGGAAATTCAGAAGAGTTTCACCATTCTAATGCTTGATTATGGAATGAGACCAAAATACCTTCTTTTATATGAAAAACATATATTTATTTGGTTGGGGGATGGGGTATAGCAGGTGAATTGGTAGAGAAACCTCCAATAGCCCATAAATTCCATTGAATTCCTTAAAGAAAATTAATTTTTGAAACTTTTGGAGGTATACGGAGGTTGTTTAGTGTGCATCAAGTGTATGTATGGGGCCAGTCTAGCATGAACGAAGCGTATGTATGCGAGAAGTAGTGCAGTAGAGCATGTACATGCTCTAAGAATTGGTTTTTTAAATAGAATTCCTCAACAATGATTTGACAAATTATGCAAGTAAGAAGGCCAATACCATGTATGCATGAGTAGGGAATTTTAGGGCTATAATAGATTCCCCCTATTGTATGAGGTCATAATATAAACTGATGACCGAAATAGATTACAATATCTTCACCAATGAGAATGCATGAAATTGAGTGAGGTTGGGACCATAGTTCGGGAGGTTCCATCTGCAAAACAACAATTGCTTCTTTGAGGCAGGCATACCCATGCTCGGGATGAACTAAATCATGGATTCCAATCAAATACACTATATATCTATGTCATATAACTATATAAAGTGTAGCCGCGAGCAATACACAACGGATGTACATCTCAAAATTAGTTAAATATTTATAAGTACAATATGTGTCTTCAATAAGCTAGTGACGCCTGTGACTAGAGATGAAGTCTTCATAGCTTAAGAAAAAATTTAAAGATCTTCAAAAATCAGGTAGGAGTACAATGGGAGTGTAATACTCACTACTCTAAGGTCTTCAACAAATCATCAGGAAAATATTGAAGGATCTCGATGATTAGGAAGAGAAATTCATCGATTTTGAATATGGACTTGATTGGCCTGTCAATATGACTGACTCATGAAAGTCAAGAGACAAACTGAAGAAAGGCCGACTCAGGTTGGGTAAAAATTCCCTTGGACAAAAGCATGAAAGATTATTAGACTCATGCAACATGGCATTGACATAAGTTTGTGATGTAGGAGGCACCACAAACTCTCCATATGTTGGAAGAGTAACCAAACGGAGGATGACACAACTCTATGTAGCGAGAACATATTCCTAAGGTCATACTAGATCCCAATGCACGATGAAAAAACAAAAGGATGTGCTTTTTCCAAGGGCGACTATCTTTGTTGCCGAAAAAAGAATGTATATTTCTCGTCCCCTCTTTTTGGAATATTTGTTTTTTTGTCTTTTTCAATTTTTGAACAATCTTGAAAAAGAATAAAAGAATGTTATGTCACAAAGGAGGAATGAGTGTCGCAAGCTAGAAAAATTGTTACAAGTGCATGGAACATAGTAATGCTCAAGGAAAGGAGACATGTGCAAGATAAGGACACTCAAGGAAAATTTCTCCATTGTTCAAGGTGTCAGGTCGTAGAGGCAAGATGTGTTGCAAGACTTGCATATAAGGAATGCTTCAAAGGTTCAGTTGAGAGCAACACAGATCCAACATTAGGATAAAGAAGAAAAAATGAGACCTGCAATGTGATTAATCATGACACAGTGAGACCCCTTGATCTAGGTGGATATCAATGGCCACCCACCTTTTCTAACTGGCTCAAAACAATTTTCTGGCAATTTTGGTAATTTACTATTTTTAGCAGTTTTTTGGGTCCTAAAACTTCTAGAGCCGTTTTGAGGCCCTAAACAATGTTTTTGAGGAAAATGTGGAGCAAAATAATATTTCCTTTGCTTTTCCCCCCAAAATGAATCTCCTCGACGATACCTTTCCAATGGGATATGATGCGCCTAAAACAAAGATCGTATACAAAAGTTACGACCCCGAGAAGTTTATGTACTAACTTACCCAAACGGGGCCCACATGACTTTTGGTGCTTAATATCTTAGGGTTAGGTTTTTGGATTTCTAGGTTATCCATATGGATATCGGTGGTCACCCACCTTTTTCAACTAGCTCAAAACAATGTTCTGACAATTTTGGCAGTTTACTATTTTTAGCAGTTTTAACTTCCGGGGCCATTTTGAGGGCCTAAATGAAGGTTTTTTTGGATTTAGCTATGAAATTATATAAAAAGGAATGATTGAGCCCCCAAAATGAATCTCCTCGATGACACCTTTCCAACGGGCTATCACATGCCTAAAACAAAGATCGTATGCAAAAGTTACAACCCCAGGAAGTTGATGTACTAACTTACCCAAACGGGGCCCACATGACTTTTGGCGCTTCATCTCCTAGGGTTAGGTTTTTGGATGTCTAGGGTTTTGGGAATTCTTGGTTATTGTAAAAATTCCTTCAAATCCTCATTGTAATATTTTTCTTATGAATGCATGTAGTCGTCACATCTCTTCTCAGAGATAAGTCACCGCCATTCCAGGAAGCTTGTTTCCGCTACATTTTACAGTTTCAGCTTATTTCGTTATTGAATAGAAAACCAATTTTATTGTATCTCTGTTATTTTGTGTTAAGAACCTGTTAATAATATATATTCATTTCGTTCTGTTCATAAAATATGGATAACTAGGGTTTTTGGCATTCCTGTTTATTGTGAAAAGGCCTTCAGAGCCTCATTGTAATCATCTTCTTGTGAATGAGTGCAACTGTCACATCTCTTCTCAGAGATAAGCTGCCACCATTCCAGTAAGATTGTTTTCCATGCATCTTACAATTTCATCTTATTTCCTTATTGAATAGAAAACCAGTTTTACTATATCTCGGTTATTTTGTGCTAACCACCTATTAATAATCTGTAGTCATTTCATTCTTCTCATAAAATCCGGATCACCCTTTCTATGTAAATTTTTATGAGCCCAAAGAAGGTAAGATCGATAGTTTTTTCACGTTTAGAGAGTTTGAAAAAATGCCAAAGAAGACTCCAGGGAGTACCTTTTTCACAGCTATTCTAATCGGCTTGAAAAGGGGTCAAACTTGCACCGAAAATATGTCTTTTCAAAACCATTTTAACAAGTGTGATAAAGACAAGATCACTCGGAAATATTTTCAATTTTAAGGAGTATGAAAAGAGCTTAACTATGGACTCACATACTTTTTGTGAGTTTACTATCCTTAACCTGAAAAAATATAAAAGCAACTGAGGTGAACTCTCGCAATGAGACAAATCTCCCGAGGCATACCTTTTTCTGCTATAATCTATTCTCTGGAAAAAGGGTTAAACTCATGCCAAGTAAATGTTCTTCTGGAGAAATTTAACAAGTGTGAAGGAACAAGGTCACTCAGTGATCTTTTCAATTTTATAAAGTCTGAAAAGATCTTAACTATGGACTCTGGGGGGGGGGTTTCATAAGTAATATCCAAGGCCCAAAAAAGGTGATAAACCAAAACCAAGAAGAAAGTTCCTTTTTTGAAGATTTAGTCCCCTATGCCCAAAAAAGGGTTAAACTTATTCTTGAGAATACTCTTCTAGCAAACCGAAGTTCCTAGAGCATACCTTTATTCGTAAAACTATCCATCCAGACCAAAAAAGCGGTAAACTACCGTCGGATAGATGTGCCTTCAAATTTAATTTTGTCGAGCGTGAAGGACAATAAGATCACTTGACAATATTTTCATTTTTAGAGAGTATGAAAAGGGCTTGAAGAAGACTCAAGGGGGCTACTTTTCTCAAGTAATCTAGACAAGATCGAAAAGAATAAATACAGTCTCGTTGCATTTTTCTTTCAAATTTTAAAGTGATCTTGAAAGACAACAAAGCGTGCTCATTAGGGAGTCCCAAGGTTAAGGCCAAGAATGATGATTAGAACAAATAATGAGGCTTCGATATGTAATCATGATGGGAATAATTGAGGACTCCCAAGCCTATATTCAAAACTGATAGCATGGATTCAAATATGAAACAAGGGATCTACCTAGGGCATCCATGTAGAGGTAGGCTCTACCACCTAATTACGACACTTATAGAGAAACATAGAAGGTTTTGTGTTGCACTTCGGTGGGGTCAATCGTAGGGAAAAGTGGAAAATACAATGAGATGCAGAAAGTCAGAATGAAATCTTGACTTATATGCAAAAGTTGGAAATTTTTTTTTTTACCAAAGGATGTAAATAATGTAGCCAATCCCAAAAATAATTACCAAACCGAAAGGAGAAAAGTACTAGAACTACCAATAGATAACTCAGAAGTGAATTCAAGTAACCACCAAGCTAGGAAAAATGACAAAGGGGACCAAAAAGGGGGAAAAAGGGAAAAAAATGTCTATAAATAGAGGTGGACAACTCATTTTACCATTGCAAATTGGAAATTAACCAAAAGGTCAAGAAACCCCTTCGAAAAAAGAGTGGATTTTGGGAGCTAAAGTGAACGAAACAACCTTACGTTTGGAACAAGTAAGTACAAACTACATGTTCTTGTATTTAAATTCTTCCTTTTTAGTTTAATTTTTAGTCCAAGGCCAACGCACGTATGTACTCGAATAGAATAATAAGCAGCTTGAGTACATACACGAATGTGTGGTAAACAACTCGTGTACACCCTCCTTTGCATTGAAAAAATACAAAATCAAGCATCAACTCCACTCCACCTTTTTCATGTGAAAGGATGTATGTTCACTGGAGGGAGAGAGAGAATGGGGATATTGATATCTTGGTCGAGGAGGACCCTGTGGCCATCGCTACACTGAAATAGTATTGTTTGTGGAATTTATTTCAGTGTCCATTTATGAGGGCACAATCGAGGCTACTCAATGCTCTCATGGACTATTGGCATTCCAATGCAGAGGCATTTATGTTGGAGGGTCAATCACTGACCCCAATTACAAAGGAAATATAGTGTATGATTGGCCTCTCGGGGAACCAGTCAAGTTGAGGACTTTTCCTCCAAGGTTGTTCAACATTGAGTATTACATAAACATGTATTATGAGGATAGCACTGGGAAAGTGGGTTCTCAAGTGTCGATCCACAAGATCACCATCATCTCTCTACGAGTGATCCTACTTCTCATCGGGAAGATTACTAGATCCACAACACTCCATCAGGCCTCACATGCACATATGCATTGTGCAATTCAGTGTTTGGAGGAAACAATTTTCGATTGGAGTACCACCATGCTTGTATGCATGAAGAGACAACTCACAGAGTGTCGTTTGCGTACCAAAAATAACTTTGGGTTTGGTACCACTCTATGCTCCCTCATGTTTGAGAGGGTACCCAGTCTAAGTCCCAGAGAGACAATATAGGGACATGTAGCCTCCTTCCCAACAGTGAGAAGGTGGGAAACTTTACTTCCTAGACAGGGTGGAGGGAGGACTATAGAGGTCTTTGATGACATCTTTTTTGACTGGTGGTCACGTCAGATCCTAGTGATATAGGATCACCCCTATGCAGGGATAAGCTTCCTCAGAGATCTAGACATTCCTGTGCCTCTCAATAAAGAGCGTGGTCAGATAGGTAATATATATATTTTAAGTTTTATAAATTTTTAATTTTCATATATATCCTTTTTATGTATGTGTAGTGTACTGACTCATGAATATGTTATGTACAACTATGGGTCCTGTTTGACCAACAAACTTCACTAGGAATTGACATCGTCCTCAACTAGAGGTAGGAATAGAAGCAACAGGAGGACCAACAGCTACGGGAGGAGCCCCAACCAAAGAGGTTGATATATTCTTATGATGAGTGCAACGAAACCTCACTTCTCTTACTCGTGTTGTTCCTATGGCTGAGATCGAGGATCTCCCCCTGACTATGCAACCACATGTAGTAGGGGTGCCTTGGACTTGGGTCCAACTATTCTGGCATCTTACAAATGACGTCATTCATTATAGTTAGGCCAATAGGCCTCAACCTTAGATAGTGTTGGACAATTGATGTCTCGAGGGCACTTTTTGTACTATATATATTTTTGGAGGGCATTAGCCCAACGATGTGGACCGTTGAGGCTTTCATGCCCACTTTTGTACCCATAAAACTATTTTTGGACACACACACACACACACACATATATACATCTTTATTTCTTTATGGATAACATTTTTTACAAATGTATTTACATGTTTATGTTTGTGTAATAGTCTCCTCGTTATGACAACAACGCCGATAACAGGTGCAAATTTTTTTGTTTAAAAAGTGTGTGCGCGCGTGTAGGAGGGGAAACAGACACACTGGACTCTACGTTGCCACCCGAAGACTAACAAGACGCAACCACGACGATCCCAAAAAGAAGAGGTGAGGCGCACAACAAGTAACTGCAAGCAACTACTACCCAAGACAAAGGCACCCCACTATATCTTCAACAATAAACGACATACTGGGTTAGGCACAATACGAACACAGAGGGAAGAATCCGGAGTAGTAGGTCTTACTATTTCTGCACAGGAAAGAAGGGCGTTTAATCTTAGTTCTCTGCTCTGGAGAGAGAGAAGGTCAGATAGGCTCCTGGCCATCTGCTCAGGCAGAAACTAGTAATCCCCTCAGGTGTGTCGCAAGAGTGGAAACCCTACCTTTAAAGGGCCCGAGACTCTTGATACGGCACTGGATTCTTTACACAAAAAATCACACACAGGCATACCTCCTAAGGTTACCTGGGGGTGTCTACATCCCACCCGACACAAGCAGACCAATCAACAAATTATTACAACCCAACGCAACAACAGAAAAAGGCAACCACGTCTTCTACGGAAGGCGCAAGACAAGGACTCAGACAACGACCACTACAATTTATGACAAGGTAATGTCTATGACTCAACCGTGATTGATTAATAGCCAATTTCCCATTTAATTTTATTTAACCGCGAGTATAATAGCATAAGGTAAATCTAATTAAATTATGCCCTTAGTTTAAGGGCCTTACCCTTTTGTGTTGAAATTATAAGGAATTAAAAAGTCCTTCCAATGACCATTACATTTATACTGCAACAACATGGTAACAAATATCAGTGACCTTACACTCTTATGTTCTCAAGGCTACATGCATTTTTCGAAAAGGCGAGGATATTACATTTACCTGGTTCAACGATCAACTACTATGACTTAACATTACAAATGACATTGCAATTACATAACAACCACCTTATATCTTGTGCATTTCCCATATGATAGAAACACAATAACCCTACCCTAGAACAAAACAACCTCACATTGTAAATCAATATCCTTGCAACGAAATAACCATAAAATTAGCCGCGCTATCATTACCAAAAGATGAACCCACTACATTTACCTTACCGTGAAGGTTAGCACCGACATAAGCATTCACCACATTACCTTAACATTACTTTAATCATCATGACCATATAATTACATTCCATTTCAATATTTCAACAATTACTTTAACAATTATTACCTATAAAACCATAATTTTCTAACTATTATTGCCATTAACCCATATTACTTTAGCAAATATTACTTTAACAACCAATACGTAAATACTTCAACTGTACTTTAACAATTATGTTACCTCACTTTCACATCCTATGCCATCAACTTCTATTGCTTTCATTAACATTGACTAACACATTCCTAACTTAAGTAGCTTGCTATTATTAAATATTAACTAAATAAGTGAGTTGTTGTTAATGAATGTTGACTGAAATAGGGTAGGTTTTCCCTATGAAATAAAGTAGATGGTTGTATTTAAAGAATAACCAAAAGTAGCAAGCTGCATGAATGTTAACTAGAAGGTCAATGCTTGATTAATTAAAGCATAGTGTGGTCATTAAATACTTAAGGTCTACAAGGCCCATAACTTACAATGAAGGTCTATAATGTTTAATCACGCCACATTCATTACCACACTCATTACATAAATGCTTAATTACACCATAACATCACTATTCATTTAATCACACTCATCTGGTATCAATCGCCTTACCTGTCATAGTATCATTGCAAAAATAGTTAATGGTGACAGTACCTTTATGTGTTAACTAACACTACATTACTCTCTATTTTATGCAACCATATACTACAAGGATACTACTCTTCCCTATTTATGAGGGCTCAGTATGTTGGTCCGCAAATGAGACAGTGAGTATGTGCACAGAGGTCTATCTGTCGGATCAGAGTAATAACTGAGACATGAGCCAACCCTGGACCAATTCAAGCGACTGAGATGTGGACTGATTGAGAAAAAAAAAATCATTGGGATGAAGGAATAATAGAGCGATTTTTTTTTAAAATAAACGTCATGGTTCAAGTGAGGAGTCATTTGTGCTAGATACAATATAGCATAATTTATTCCAGTATTTCCAACAATCAAACCCCTGTGAAATTCATCAGTGAGCAAACACGGGTATACCTAGGGATGACAGTTGCCTGGGTCGATTTCTGGATACTCTGCGTGTCTGTGACAGTAAATAACTTCAGGTTTCGTATATAAATTCAAACTATAAATGACATCGAATATATCTAGATCGATTTGAGAGAAAATAAACAATTTAATAAATTTGATTCGACCCTTCAAGCCTCGTTTCTATAGCCAAAAACCCTCTGAAATTATGACAGTTAGCACTCGCGATGATTTCTTGAAACAAGTAGGTTTTTAACCAAAAAAAAAAAACGGAAAATGTTTAGTCATTCATCACAGTTAAGAGTGAAAGGTCCGCAAATAAAACCCTGGAGAAATAAACTAAAAGTAAGAAGAAAGGCTATCAATAATTAAAAATAAATAAAAACGCAAACATGCAATAGCTTACTGCCCCGAAATTTGATGAAAACGTAGTCAGGTAATAATTCACTGCCTAGAAATTTAAAGAAGACAGGTAAATACACCGACATGAAATAAAACGCCCTCGGCAGAAAGGTGAAAATGATTTCTGGGTTGTAAAGTAAAATGGCAGTGGATGCAAACGCCCAACAATCTAGACCGCCCATAGTCATCAAAACGCCCTGACAATGTCAACCGCCCCCGACAAATTGTAAAAACTCCCATAAACAAAATGCCCACCAATGAAATGCCCATAGTAAAAAGAAAAACGCCCACGGAGTAGTAAAAAATCCCCAGTGAAGTAGATACATGCCCGGGCAGAAGAATCATGCCCACAGTAGGTTGATACGCCCAGGGACCCAAATACAATAACCATAAACCCAAACAAAATTGCGAGAAACCCTAAAACTATGCCAAACGAAGAACCATAAACTGCCCTGCTCATTTTTTTTTAACAGCATAAGATGGGTCGATTCCTGTGGTTCATTGCAACCATTCTAAACTAATATTTATCACAAACTTAAAGCATTCATCCAAAATATAAACACAGGCATCTAAATTTTCAGACGGAACCCGAGACTATCATTCAACCAAAAAATTAAAATCATACCTTGGCTTGTTCGCCCGCTCCAGATGGCCTCCGCGTGCTCCTTGATGATCCTGCTCACCAACCGTAGAGGACTCACCGGTACCTCCCAGCCAAACGCTAGGGGTACTCTTCTTCCCCCTCATCCCCCCGAGCCGCAAAGGGGCCACACACAGTCCAGACAGCAACCTAGCTTCCCAGCTCACCTCCAAGGCTGAGCTACCACTCAATCAGCTGAGAAAATCCCCAACTCCTCACAAGCAATCAGTCCAGTTTGTAATTTTGGCAGCATAACAATACCTGATCACAGATCCCCTTTCTTTCCCCCCATCCCCTTTCTTTTATCCTCTTTTTGACCTAGTCACATTTTGTTTTAGGTTTTCTTTTCCTTCAAAAACCCTAATCATATTTCTTTTAAGTTCCCCCCCCCCT
>ML787740.1:299533-340864 GCA_009831015.1 Picea engelmannii
CTAATTAAATTCTTCTTTTCAAATTTACAACCACCTATTTGAATTAATTTCTTAATCTCTTTATTTTACCCTACACACTTTATGAAGACTCACATGAGCCTAAGTGGGTTTTTTTTTGTTTAATTTTATTATTAGCACCTGTATTGTTAGAGCTAGCTAGTAGGAAATGAATTTCTAAAGTTATTTGAATGGCAGAGCTATTGTGAGCTATAATATCATGGCATTGTTATTAGGAGATGGTTAAGCTTTGATTATTATGTTAGGGCGAAGTAGTACCTTCACTAAAAAGATAAATTATCAAGCTTATTACTGGGAATGAGGAAAGGCCTTATGTATGCTATTAAGGAAGGAATTACTTTATGAATTCAATTAAAGGAGGAATTGTTTTATGTATTTAATTAAGGAAGGAAACTCCTTGGATTAGGTGGAGGTTGCAAATCATAGGGGTAATGAATATTTAAAGTATAGTCTTGTATTATGTTTTTTTTTTTGACACAGGGCTCAAATTCTGAACTGGCGACGCCTGGTTAGGGGAATTGTTTAAGGATTTATTCAGGTGCTGATGTCTTTGGGATATTTAGGCTGACTCCTTCTTACACATTTTTGCGACGTGCTCTTCAGGACGCACCACGTGCTCCAAGGGTGCCACTCGCCTCTTGAGTTTCTTTTGTGCGATGTGCCCTTCAGGATGCACCACGTGCTCCAAGGGTGCCACTCGCCTCTTGAGTTTCTTTTGTGTGACGTGCCCTTCAGGATGCACCCCGTGCTCCAAGGGTGCTACTCGCCAACTGGACTGATTGGTAGACATCTATAACCCCTGGAGTCAACACTCAACCAGGTGAACTTGTGGGAGACTAAGGGTTCTAAGGAATAAGGCCCCCGCCTTATTGTGTTCCCCTTAGAATCATCATGAGCGACTGTCGCAGTCTTCCCTCACGGCATCGTGGATCCTCTCGAACTAGGTAATCGTTAACCTACAGTTCGAGCCATGGCGGGAGTGCTAGTAGGCGGTGGCAGGGCTGCTGTCCACCCCTCTCCCTCAACCTCTCTGGAACTTGTGTGTGGCCCCTTTACTCCATATGTGAGTCTGTTCGGCAAGATATCGTCAGCGTGCATCATCGACAATCGTGTCAGAACATGTCAAAAATCAAATCATCAAATCAATGAAATATCACAGTAAATAAATCAACCCAAATAGCACACTCCCTGACTCAATCCGGATTCCAAGGGGGTTCTACTGATGTTGCTGCATCCTCAAGGTCCAAAACCCTGCACACTCGATAAAACTGAGTCAATAACACCTGTCTACATCAAATAGTAAAACATCACGTCGTCTATCAATCGTATCATAATCAAGCATAAATGGTTTAACATCATAAAGGTCCAGATCACTTGCGAGCAAGTGTCCTCAAATAATAAGTTTTTTCAGTGCGCCAGAGAGGGATGTTACAGTTTGTGATTTTATTTTTATATGTGAGAAACATGGCAATCTAAAACTTGATTAGTTAGAGTATCTTTCAAATGATTAAACCTCCTAGGCACATGGATATACGTAATGTAATAAAAATATCATTCTAAGAAACGTACCCTAAGGAATCGTCAGTGAAGAGTGGTATCATAAACATGGTAAACTCCATTTAATTAGGAAACAACCAGATGAGCATCTAAGTAAATCCAGAGGTGATAAATGCCATGTGACAAAGCATCACGTAGAAATTATATCACTATGATGTACTCAACAACATTATTGGTTGCATCTCCTAGAAAAATACCTCTAGAAGGTAGAAACTGGAGTCTAGGTGTGAAAATCACCCAAGCTGCGGAAGTAAGCCTTTGAGTATGTCAGGTAGTTCCATTTCAGAACCCAAAGTAAACCTATGATTCACTTGATATCTTCCACAGTGAGAATGAAGACATAAATAAATACAGGTCCACAAGACAAAAAATACAAAAAATGTATAATAAACTATAAATATATATGAGAAGCCACCCAGGTGACCTACGTAAGAGTAGTACTTCTTAAGGTAGAGCCCATTTCTAGGCTCTGCTAAATAATTTCCATCAAAATCAACTAGAAGGTAAGCACCCTTCTCTAATACCTCTTTCACAATGAAAGGTACGAACCACATGGGTTTGAACTTGCATGCCCCCACAAGATCTTTGTATTGATCATAATTCAAGACAATATCGCCTTCATATAAAATTGGAGGGAGAAAAAACCAATCATACTGACACATGACTCATTGCTTATGATCCTCATTGGCTAAGGCTGCATCATTACACTTCTCATCAAGTTGCATGATATATATAAGGCGTTGCTCAAGCGGTGAAGTGTTTGGAAGTAACTCCATTGCCAACTTTAATGAAGGGATCTGATATTCAATAGGTAATACTACTTCCAGCCCGTATATGAGTTGAATATGTGAAAAACTGGTGGAAATCTTTACAGACGTCAATTTGACTTGGAAGAATTGATCGTCCGCTGAAGAATAGTATTGAGAGACTTATTAAAAGCTTCAACATCACCATTCGGTTGCAGGTAGTAGGGTGAAATTTTTTCCTGTTTGAAACTGATCTTTGATGTTAATTCAGTCATCATTTTATTCTATAAGTGACTGCCATGGTCAGTGACAATCTCTTTTGGGATACCGAACCTTGCTACTATCTGATTAAAAATGAAAAGAGTCATAGTTTATCCATCATTACTAAATTTTTCCATAGCTTCAACCCACTTCGCAAAGTAGTCTACTGCGACGATGATGTAACAATTCCCCTTGGATGAAGTGGGGTGACATGTAGTAAACTCAATCCACCGCTTGGTGAAAGGACCAACAACAATGACAAAAAACATAGGAGCAGGGTGTGCCCACATCTTATGATAGAATATTTGGCACGGGTGGAACTTATTGACTGCCTCCACACAATCATTGATTAATGAGGGCCAAAATTAACCTACACGTAGAATCGTTTGGGTTGTTTCCAACCTAGAAAAATGATTTCCACATGATTCGATGTGACAGTCCTTCAAAACGGGCGCTGCTTCTTCATGTGTGAGACATCATCGAAGAATGCAATATATGTCTCGATGATACAAAGTGTCATCGAGTATAAGATAGTTTTATTCCTGATGTCGAATTCTTCAACACTCATCGAGAGAAGAAAAAACATGGCACTTCAAAGTATGGAGATACATAAGTATATCTCCATACTAGGGATTAGAATAAGTAATTATAAAATATCTCCATTGATAAGTGACACTTCGGGAATAATATCATTAGACTCGATCGACAGCTCCGAAATAAGTTCAACAAAGACCAATGAATTTTTGGATTTCGCAGAAACAAAATCCAATTCAAACTCGTGTACGATAACTATCCATCTATTGATCTTTCTGCTAATGACCCATCGTGTTAAAACATATTGGAAAGGTTTGACCACAACAATGAAGGTGGTCTTACAAATAAAAATATAATGACGGAACCATTGGACAACATGGAAAACTCCCAAAGCAAGTTTCTCAACATGAGAGTAGTTGAGTTTCTGTCCAACCAGACCTTGGCTAAGGTAATATATAACATTCTCTTTGATCATGTCATCTTTCTAGACCAATACCATGTTGATAGTCAACTCTACAGAAACCAAATACAACAAGAAATCTTTGTTATAATTAGGAGGCCGAAGTAGAGGGGTGAATGTCAGGACATGTTTCAACACTTCAAAAGAGTGTTGAGCAGCTTCATCCCAATATAACGGTACCCTTTTTTTCAAAAGACGCATGAACACTTTAGTGATCTCAACATTGTTGAGGAAAGTATATGTTTATTGGCTAAGGCAAGATAGACAAAAATATCACCCTATGTTTATAGCCTAAAAAAATGTTTCCTAATCCACAAGTATTAGTTACAAGGGCTTAGGATGACTTTTTAAAATAAAATTTTGTTGTAAAATTCAACATTTTTATATAATTTTCTGAATATAATAGATACTAAATTAAATGTGGAGACAAAAGGAAAAATACCAAGTCACATATTAACATAGATGAGATAGAATAGAAATCACTTATTTCATTCCCAGAAATCAAAAGAATCATTCTCTTTACAAAAATTCCTGAGGGAGTTTGGAGCAAAGTCAAACTTAGATATCCCCGATGCAAACCATACAAAAGGACTCTGACAAGAAGTAAAAACCTAAAATTTAAATGTTGGATCAACTTGCCATAGATTGCTTCCCACTTGACTCTCCACAATATCGTTTATCAGTCATGAAATTTAATTCATAAACAAAAAAGTCTACACAGAATATCAAAGATAGATCAACACCTCTGAAAACAAGTTTTTGAATGATGTAATTCAACTTTGAATCTTGTTGTCTACAATAGGACCATGCCTTCATAAAATATAATTAGGCTTTAAACAAATTGAATAATGAATGAAAATTGAACTATCTCAATAAACTCAAGAGAAAACCTTAGTATGTTTTCTCCTTCTATTCTCCCCTTGTTCTTCCTTCTCATTTTTTTTATGCATCCCACATTAGTTGAAGTAGTTCAACTACTTATTTTAGTTAATTTAAATAAAACTCAACTAACTTTTAGTTAGGGGAAGAATTAATATAATAAGAATAAGGGTCTTTTAATAAATAATAACTAGTAGGTGGGACCCCGTGTGACTCCCTTTAGTTTCTTAAAAAAAATAAACATAACTAGTCAATCAATCAAACACATCCCTCCTTGTGACTCCCATAATCATTCTCATAATTTTTAAAATTAAATATCAATGATTTTTAAATCATATCCAAACATATAATATTTGAAAATAGTATGTTGTCCAAAAACTTCAGCAGTCCACTGTTCTTAATAAAACAATAATAAAATATACTCAAAAATTGTATTCGCCACTTTGGGAGGCAATTTTCCCTTTGTTTTTTCTATCTTCTTTTGACTTTCCTAAATTAGTGTTAGGATGTGGGGATCCTTTAGTCTTGATCTCACTGATGACATGAGAATGGTCTTCTCTCAAGTGCATGTGGGTTGAAACAGATTTGGTTGAATCACTTGAGGGGGAAGAGGGGGAAACAACAACTTTTCCCTTATCATGGATATGGTGGGATTCATTTTTGAGTCTTTTACTTGCATGGGAGGACTGTATAGGTGAGTGTGCAGGGGAAATCTGGACATTTGCATTAGCAGGTAGAGGAGGAGGAGAAGGTAGAGACAAATTCAGCCAACCACGATGTTGGGAGATTGTTCGATGAACAATATCCTCCCATACATCATTCTTAGGGACTTCAAGATGAAATGAAACATGAGGGGGCACATGGATCCTAGGGACATGTTTGGGTTAGAAGGGAGTCCTCTCCAGTCTAGGTTGGACTACCACTTGTCCAATCCAATTGAAAAATCCATCTTGGAAGAGATGGTTTAACTCTTGAGGATATGCATCAAAATGTATTGAGAATCTTGGCCTTCTGGGCCCTCTGTTCCAATTCCCTTTGCCCATGTTATTTCGGCCATGACTTCCTCTGCTAAAGAAGCTCATCCTGTATACAATTTTTATTAGCAACTAGCTTCTTAAAAAAAACATACATAACATCTCTTAATAAGAATCAAAGTTTGGCTCAACAATCGCATCAAACCCATGCAATCGAATCCATAAAATTCATTCAATAATTGTCAATGAGCAGGGGGTCAATTCAGGTTCTTGGATATTTGAGGGAATTGTATTGAGATAAAGAGTGAGAAAATGAATGGGACTAAGAACACAATTACTGTTCAACCATCATTGAACAATCGACTATGCAACAATAACCAAATAATATCAGTTGTGAGCCATCTCTATGTTATTTTTTAATCACTGTAATACAAAGTTTTAATTTAATTTTAAGAACATGGCATGCAAAATGAATTTGGGATTGTGAGGGGATTTGTATTGAGTGGAAAAGTGACAAAATGACATGGAAGTTGATAAATATTGTTCATAAAAAAAATTAAATAAATCATACAATCATAACTCTGTTCAAAATAATCTATTTCCAAGACCAACATTCATTGATCCACAATTGTATACAAAACTGCTTGTTGTCTCAATAGCAATTCAATTTTCTAGAAGTCCTTAATTTTAATAGTATGTGCATTCATAACTTATAATTTTTTTTTCCATTCAATAGTATTGTTTATTATAACGTTGATTTTAAATAATCATAACATGCACAACAATATGCTCAACATCTATCCCTGAAAATCAATAATGCAACTTGATAAGGCAATCAACAGTCATTGTTCACCAATCAACAAGAGGGCCTAGTTTAAATGTACATAGTGTATTTTCAAAAACATGGACAGACTTAAAAGGATGCTCTATCATACATAGGACTTTAATCAATCAATCGACAAAATATTGAATTGGAACAACAGTCAATCAAAACATAAACCTTGTGCTTGATCTCAACATATATAACTTATTTTTTAAACAATTGGTAGTTTCCATGATGATTTCAATATAAATACATAATATATGAAGAGAACAAAACTAAATTGACACACAAGAACCTTTTTTGACTTGTGTTAACCCTGATCGGGCTTAGTAAAATTCACACATTTCTCTTCTTATGCAATTAAGACCACGTTGGATAAAACATAGTGAGAAAAATCACAACCAATGGAAAGACAGTCCTTGAGTGTATGAAACTGCTTGTTTTCATTCTTATGTGTTCAAACGATTTTATCATAGAAGGATCAGAAAGAGACTCAACGAGAGAGCATGGGTCTTTCAAGACTTCCATAACCATTTAAATGATAACCAATACTTAAAAACCCATATTGTGCTCAAGGAGAGACGAGACGAGTCAGAGTTCAAATCCGGCTCTGTCAAAATCAAATGTAGAGAAGCAACACAAGCTTGTTTGTCTTTTTAACAAAACACAAAGATATGATAGTCTTCCAGCACTTATATCTATTTCATAATCAATTTACAACCACAGACAAAAAAAACAATTTGAAACGAACAAAAATGAGCCACACAGTCCCTCGACTTATTACTCCAAGCCCTTGATGGAACCACAAGTTAACGCCTGAGGAGAGACAAAGTTAATTCGATTAAAACAACCTAGTTCAAATAGGTGCATCTAACACTTTTAGAGAAGAGACGAGGGTTAACTTAAATGTGGCAGGTACTCAAACAAAACGAGGTAATGTCTCTTTCCAATCACCCTGGAGGTTACTAACTTGGACAACAACAACAGTGAGGACACACACATCCTTTTGACAGAACGTCAAGATACAACCTGTATAAATCCAATACCCACATAGGCATGTATTAACATTCGAGGCCAACCAAGACTGGATCTTGGGACACTTCAGTGAAAATACAGTAAGAACAATCCATCAACCACGACTCAATTTTTGAAGAAAAGAACACACCAACTGTTGTGATTTTCTTTTCAACTGGGTAAGGATTGACACAAAAACTGGGAGGGAAATGAGTTGGTAGACCATGAGACACAAAACAAAGGATAAAACCCTCAACCATCAACTCAAGGCCTTATCGCGCCACTTTTACTATTATTCCATATAGACTTATCATAAAAACCACA
This sequence comes from Picea engelmannii, assembly GCA_009831015.1. Classification (NCBI taxonomy): domain Eukaryota; kingdom Viridiplantae; phylum Streptophyta; class Pinopsida; order Pinales; family Pinaceae; genus Picea; species Picea engelmannii. The sequence goes on from ML787740.1 coordinate 307,124, forward strand.
CTTACTAAGAAACCACCAATGTGCAACTTAATAATTCCCATTTCTCTTATTATAATTGCCAACAGTTTACAATCATCATAGAGAGCCATAACACACATTTGCACACATTCAAAAATCTCAAGAACACACAAAATCCAAGCATCACTGAGCCACCATTTGATTCATACAACAAAGAATACATCATGGATGGAGAGAAAATAATCATACATGTGGGAAAATGATTAAATGGAAAGTTGGACGAGCTTTCCCCTCCAAAAACTTTAAAAAGCGGAGCTTCACAGCCAACAGAGAGAAATTGCAACAATGGAACAGTGTTAGGGTGACGAGCGATAGGGAAGGTTTGGATTAATGTGTAGTAAATGCATGTCTCTTCCATCACATGTCCCCATTCAGTTCGAATTATGAGACATCCCAATATGCATAACATCCACCAATAATCAAACCATATAACTAATGCATAATAAATGTCAAACCATCGTAATATCTGAGACCATATCTATTGCATAGTGTGCCACCCAAGATAGTTTACAGGTTAACCCTTGTCATAAATCCACGCAATAATCCATATTAACATTGTTATATGCGCCTCCATTTGATTTTAATAAGGTTTTCATAGTCCATTAACCAACAAACAGAATAACAACTAGTATCCATTAACTCTTTCATTTGAAATTTTCATATAGTATTTTATTATAGCTCAAATACATAGTTCTTCCTTTTTGTTTGAACTATACAACCTTTCAATAATTTCCCTTGCATATATGTGGCTAATTAATCAACATAAGAGTTAGTAACAAATCTATAACATAAAAACTGTAACAACATGATCCTCATACCCATATAACCTGTTCAGTGTCGCAAGTGATTGCCAAAAGCATTCCACAATAATGCATTATCCACTTATTATCATGCCAAATGAAAGCAAGACTGCATCGTAAAAATGTAAGATTGTGTAGGAAACATCATAACAACAACAAACATGTGTAATATGCATATCCTTGTGCCTATAGTCTACAAGGGGTCCCATCTACTAGTATTACATTATTATCATAGTTAAATAATAACACTTTAGAAATACTTTGTGGGCGAAATTCATTGTTATGATTTTAATTGTCAACAAACTAGAGACTCCACAGGGAAATCTATTTCCAACAGGTTAAGAACTCAAAATGTCTAGATTCATAGACCAAGTAACATCAGATCAAGAAGATATAAATCAAAATGATTATGCAATAGGGGGAGTGAGCGAATTTAAGGGAAAGATGACTGGGAATTTGGGAATAACTCATGGAAAGTGTTAAGTATGAGGGGGTTTATCCGTGTAAGCATAATCATTCAACCAAAAAAATGTTCTTGACTTCCAGGAGAAAAAAATTCTGAACTGCTCTTTTTAATCTTGAAATGGTTGAAGAAAAGGAAAGCAGGAGAGGGATAAAACCAACTATCTTATAAAACAACAGTTGAAGAAAATAAAAATTTCAATGATATTTTCAAGAGGAACAGGATGACAGCTGTGTAACTCAATTGTTATTAATTAACAATACTTTGCAGAAGCATCACTGTGAATAAACTAATCCAACATTTTATTTTGATTAGAAAATAAGTCAAAAGAAACAAAACTTCCTAGTAGAAATGAAACAACAGAAATGAAATGACAAAAATGTGAAAAAAAAAATGTAAGAGCCGAAATGAAAAAATACTATGATACATAAAACATTCCATACATCGTTAAACCTTTCAAGTTGGTTCCACACAGTGTTTTAAGTGGGAACCATTACTGATGTAGGAAAACAATCAGTCCTGTAAGTCCTTTAGAATGTAATAATTTGCACCCAGGACAAAAGCGATCTTAAAAGGACACATCCACAATTTTTGAAACTTTGAATTCCTTCCTCTATCAACATGAGTTGAATCACACATCAGTACCTTTTCATTAACTTTAAATTTGATAGCCTTGACACTTATGTTGAATTTTTTTTAACAGTCTGTTGTCTTCTCTTTATGTTATCCAAGGAAAACATCCTTTTCTCCTCTAAATCCAAAAGTTCATTAATTCTTTGAGAAGCATCATAAGAATTCAATTATTTGACCTGTAGCATTAACCTTAAGGAGGAAAGTTCCAACTCAGTAGGCAGAATGGCTTCTTGACCGTAAACCAACTGGAAAGGAGTGCAACCAGTGCTCACCTTGGTGGTACTGGTATCTTACCAAAGGCTGTAAGTGAGGAGTGTGTGCTATTGGCGAGGCTTAACTTCAATGAGCCTCTTGATAATTCTTACCAGATTCTTATTGGTAGACTCGACCTAACCATTACCTTGGGGATAATAAGATGATAAGGTAAAATTTTTAACCCCCAACCTAGCTAAAAATTGGGTTAGATTAGCATAAATAAAAGAGGAACCATTGTCTATAATGATTTCCAAAGGAAGACCAAATTTGGAAAAGATATTATTTTCAAGGAAAGAAAGCACCTGCTCATCCTGGGAATGCTTAAGTGGGACAACTTCAGTCCATTTTGTAAAATAGTTTGTGGCTGTCAAGATAAAGACTTGTCCTACTGAATATGGAAGATTAATAGGACCAATAAAGTCCAAACCCCATTTTGAGAAAGGAAAGTCAAGGAGGAAAGGTTGTAAAGGCATAGCAGAAAGACATTCTTTCCCAACAAATTTCTGGCACTTGTCACAAGATCTCGAAAAATTATAAGAATCGCGAAAGATTGAACACTAATAATATCCTTTCCTGATAATCTTAAAAGCAGTTGATTTGGCAGAAAATTGACCTCCTACATGGATAAAAAAATTTGAAGAACCATGAGTCTCTTGCAACAATTGTTGTGCTTCCTTATTGTTCACATAGTGAAGCAACATACCATCGACAGATCTTTTAAATAGGAAGTCTCCTATAATGACATATTTAGCAGATTCGAGATGAAGCCTTATCCTTTGATGGGTATTTAAATTATCTGGAAATCTTTTGTTTTGCAAGTAGTAAACCAAATCTTTATACCAAGGATGTTTAGACATAGGAAATATTTGATTTTCAATGTAAAATAGTGTTGATAGAGAGCTATCATGTCCATTAATTTCTTCACTCATTTTAGCACGCTGAGCTAAGTGAAGGGCTAAGTCACATCCCTTGATAGTTTTAGAGGTCATGATAGTTAGATCATGCTCCTGAATCTTGGCAAGGCAATGTGCAATATTTAATAAAATATAATTTTGTGAGAGTAAAATCTTGACAGCAGGTAAAGAGAATTTTACCAGCGTATGGTTACCTAAGATGAAGTGGAGAAATTTTTCAACATCTTTAACCAAAGAAAAAGAATGCTTTTCAATAAAATAATATTTAAACTCATCATCAGACAATCTTTGACTCATGTAAGCCACTAGTTTTTCATTATATTGGTCATCACACTGAAGGAGGATGGTAGAAACTACTTCCAATGTGGCATTAGTATATATCATAAATTATTTCTCAAAATTCAGCTTCACCAAAACCGGTGCGGAACTTATTCATATCTTTTTTAAGGACATTGTGAATTGGCTTGAACATCATAGCAAAATCAGGAACAAACCTACGGACGAAGTTAACAATAGCCATGAAAGATTGAACCTCCTTCTTGGAAGTAGGAGCAGGAAGATTTAGGATAGCAGTAATCCTTTCGGGATCAATTTTTATTCATGAATTCGAGAAAATGTGTCCAAGGAGATTTCCCTTGGTAAAGTCAAAAATAGACTTAGAAGGATTTAGAGAAATGCCAAATTTCCTGCACCGCATTAGAATATTTCTAAGATGACTGAAATGATCTAATCGGTTTTTAGAATACACAGATAAGTCATCAAGATAAATTTGAATAATTTTACCAATCAATTCATCAAAAGATATTTGCATAGCTCTTTGAAACATATCACCTACATTAGATAATCCAAAAGGAATACATTCATAATAAAAAATTTCCCAACGAGTAATAAAAGTGGTTTTAAATATGTCTTCCCCTTTTACCTTGATTTGATTATAAACAGAAAAACTGTCATGTAAGGACATCATCTGTGACCCTGCAACTTGCTACAAAATCATTTCCATTTTAGGGAGGGGAAAATGATATTTAACGTTGGACTTAAAGATATAAGTGGTTTACTTCCGAATGGGAACCAAATTAGAAACCCACTCATAATACTTAACAGGGAAAATTATCCCATCATTCAATAGTTTTTCCAACTCTTTTCAAATAGTTGCTTCCAATGCAGGGTTAATTGGTCTTTGTTTTTTCCTAACTGGTTTTATTCCTTCCTTGATAGGGATGGCACATTGTATAATAGTAGGATCAAAACCACGGATATCCTCATAAGACCAAGAAAAAACATATTGAAATTCATCAAACAACTTAGTGAACTTCAATTTTTCTTCTTCAGAACATTGGGCACCTATTTTAACATTCCTTGGAGACTGAGGTGTTCCAATGTTCAAGGAATTGGTTTCAACCACTTTCCTTTTTGACTCCTCTTCTTTATGTTTTTCTTTGTTTCCTACATCACTCAATGAAAATGAACTTTCTACAGGAGTCAACCCTTTAGGAATTTTGTTATCTTCTATTGATATAATTTCCATAGGCATATAAGGTTCATTTTGGATGAAAGAACAGATGACTGCATCACTAGGGAATACTTGCCATGACTCTATATTGTCAGGGATGTGTGGATGATACAAATATTGAAAAGTAAGATTGGGTCTTTGTGGCAGAAGTTTCCGAATAGGAGAGGCTGCAAAAATAACTAACCTGTCAACCATTGAGTTCAATTCCTTTTTAACATGATTGATGTTGAAAGATAGAAAATTCGATATAAGTGCCCAAATAGTTTGAGTATAATGTTTCATTAACTTATTTCTAGGAGAGTATATCTTACGTACAAGGTTTACAACAACTTTAGAATCCCCAAAAACTATGAGGTGACCACAATCCATATTATAGGTATTTTCGATTCCTAGCAATAATGCTTCAAATTCAGTGACATTGTTTGTGCAAGCAAACTCTAACCTATGGGAAAAGCTATGAATTTTACCCAGAGAAGAGTACAAGATAATACCAGCTATGTTTCCTTCATTGGAACATGAACCATCAAAGTGCATATGCCACATCCCATCCTTTAAGTCAATTTGTTCCAGGGTAGTGTTGTCCTCATCTACAAAGCATAAGTGATTTTAAGGGATAAATTTCTTTCATAGGCTAATTTTCCATGGTTTTTCCAAAAAGGAGATTCTCTATTTTAAAAATGATTCGCCTAAATTCTATAGGATAAAATTATTTTACCCTAAAAATCGCCAAAATTTTATAAAAACTATATAAAATCCTTAGAAATTTGAATATTTTTACAAAAATATCGCCAAACATTTATAGTTGGCATATGAAGGATTAGTAAGATTCACCAAGGTTTATACATTTAAAAATAATTTTCCATCCTTAAAATCATCCCTACTGCAAAGATGGAATACAATTGTAGGTCCTCCTTGATATGATTCACATTAGGCTGTGGCATGCTTTCTATGTAAGGTGAAATTATCCCCTCTCTTAGGACTATGATGTTTTTACCATTTCGAGGAATAGATAAGTGTGTCCCGTTGAGTGAGAGGTATCCACTTTCCAAAGCTTACCAATCTCTTCCTAAGATGATCGAGTAATTAGTCATTGCCATATCTATTACCTGAATGTTAAGGGTTGTCCTTACTTCAGGATCCATGCACAAAACCAAGGTCACGTCCTTCATTTCACCTATGTTCGTTTGTTGTAAACTATTATAAGAGATCATGTTTATGGATTTTTCATTTGTACAAGACAATCCTAGCTCTTCCAGAATAATTTTCGACATTACACTTGGGCCTGAACCACCGACAATGAAACAACAATGAGAAATCATGTCCATAATATTTACAGAAATATAAAACGGGGGATTTTTTACAAGGTGTCTAAATTTATGTACACCTACTTTATTTATATACTAATCTGCTTCATCTACTTCTTCAAAGAGGTTGGATACAATGGAAGATTTCCCTTCCATGAATTTTTTCAAATGCTTATGTTGCTCAGGGGTGACAACCATGTCCAGGAGGGTAGCATCTGCTTTAATATTGGCCAACTAATTTATAATGTTGTATTTGGAAGAGGGAAGAGGGGAGGTAATTCCTTGACTTTCTAGAGCCTTAGGAACCTGAACAGTAGCAGTTGGTAAAAATGATCTTGGGATAGAAGAAGTGTGAGGAGGATCATATTTTCCTTTTGGAGCATAGGATTTATTCCTAGTATTTATGATCATGACATCCTATGGATCTGCAAAGTCTAGGACAACAATAGTATTTTCAGGTCTTTTACCAAATATTTTATCTATGGCACTCTTCTTTACTTCACATGTACTTTCCTCATGGTGTTCCTCACAAAATTTACACCAACTACGAGGCATGATAGCTTTAGGATGAAAATTATTTTCATTAGGATTTCTAAAGGGGGGTGCAGAAGAAGATGAAGCCCCAGGGGTGAGAGAGGGGACATTTCCTTTCCGCTAATATTCTATCATTCTATTATTCATGTCTTGTACATATTGTAAGAGGGAAGACATGCTTTTCTGTTTAACTAAGTCCCCCCCCCAAGGAAGACCTGTTATTTATGGTTGTTCTTCATACTCTAAACAAGTGTGCAGATCGGAACCAAGGTTATCAATGGCCTTTTCCTCAAGCCTATGATAGTAGAGGTAAGGTAATGCATTATAATAATGCATGAAAGCATATTGGTTCTGAGGGAAAATGAGTTCATGGATTTGGTTGTATAATTTTGTAAAACATAAGTTGAATGAATTAATAGTCTCATTGTCCTTATAAGTGATGCTATTGTACTCCCATAACTACTCGGCTCAGATTTTGGATTTCCCATAGGTAGATTTTAACCAATAGACTAAATCCTCCCAAGTAGAAAGACTCTTAGGAGGAAGTTCAAAAAAATTGACCACAATGTTCCCTTCAAGGGAATTCACAAATAAGCACATACAAGTGTCGTTTTCATTGGCTCTTATGTTGTGACAAACATTCAAAATGCTAGCAAGTGTTCATTCGTAGTGACCACGTTATTCCCTAAAAACCTAGGGATATTCTCTTTGAATTTAGGAAGTGAACAAGTAGTAGGTTCTAGGTTAAGAGAGGAGGAAACATGCCACAAATTAGTTGTAGCATATTCTTCAAACTAAAAAAGCCCATACTTTTTAATGACTTTGGCAGGGTTGGTAGTATATTGGACATAGACTTGGTGACTATATAAGCTACCAATCGGTGATGAGGTTGAAGTTTGAGATGAAGAAGAACCTCTAGTGCCACCAAAGCCACCACTGGATTCCATATTATGAATGATAGGAAAGGGAGAAAAATACGAACTAGTTGAATCAGAAAAAGTTCTCCTTAGAGTACTTTTTTAGGCTGACAAAAAAATGTTTATTCTTCCTATTTCAACAATAGGGTTAATCTCAGGTGAGAAACCTCTTCTTCCCCTAGATATACGAGGGTCTAAGGACATGAAAAGAAGTTCAAAACTATAGGAAAAATAAAATCTATGGTTGATTCCTAGGCTGTCTTTGCCTAGCCTCCCAATGTTCTTGGACACTTATGTCTTGTTCAATTGTTTCCCATGAGCGATTAAAATCAACTCGGTTATTAGCAATATCTAAGATGGTATTAAACAATTTTAAAGCAATGTTGGTCTGATCTTGAAGACCAGGCTCAATTTTGGGTTGCCTTGCAATAGGTACAGTCATGAAGAAAAGAAAAGTCAAAGGATCAATATAAGAAATGTAAATATATTCAATGATAATCAAGCATAAAAATAACTAGAGAGATATGGAATATCTCCCCAGTATGGTCTCCAAAGAAATGTTGAGAAAAATATACGAAATGATCCCACTCAATCATTTTCAGATCTTTCTTGTCTAAGGCAAGATAAAAGGGAATATCACCCTATGTTTATAGCCTCAAAAATTATTTCCCAATCCACACGTATTAGTTACAAGGGCTTAGGATGATTTTTAAAATAAAAGTTTTCTGTAAAATTCATCATTTTTATATAATTTTCTGAATATAACAATGCAAAAGAAACTGTGGAGACAAAAGAAAAAATACCAAGTCACATATTAAGACAAATGAGACAGAATACAAATCACGTATTTCATTCCCAGAAATCAAAAGAATCATTCTCTTTACAAAAATCCCCAAGGGAGTTTGGACCAAATTCAAATATAGATATCCTCGATGAATACCATACAAAAGGACTCTGAGAAAAAGTAAAAAAATTAACTTTAAAAGTTGGATCATCTTGCCACAGACTGTTTCCCACTCGACTTTGCACAATATCCTTTATCAGACATGAAAATTAATTCATAAAAAGACAAGTCTACACACACTATCAAAGATAGATCAACACCTCTAAAAAAAAGTGTCTGAATGATGTAATTCATCTTTAAATCTTGTTGTCTACAATAGAAACCAACTGTCATAAAAGAGAATTAGGCTTTTAATGAATTGAAGAATCAACAAAAGATGAACTATCTCAATACAACTCAAGAGGAAACCGTTGAAGGAAAATCTCCCTGCAGACAGGTAGATCTCCTCTGGAGAGCTAGACTCTTAACTCTTAAGACAAAAGATGCTTAACGTGGACACTGACTTCCCTTCAGATCTATACAAACTAATGCATGCGGAGGAAGGAGAACATAAGTACCTTTTACCAGCGTTTGTCCCTGCACGCTCCGAGTTGAGCTCCGATCTTTCGCTCCTCGATTAGCCCTGTAGACAAACAATAGTACGACCACTTCCTACTCTATTGATATTAGCATGAAAATATATCTATCTATCAGCGACAAGTTCATGTAAGATCAAACACAAACTAGAAAGAAATAGGCCAAGCATGTCATATTAATGAGAACAATGACAATAGTAACTTACAATCGTAGATGCGAATGCGATAGCTTCGTCAAGTCCCCTTTGTCTAACCCTTTCTCAAAAGATCCACGACCTGGATGATAGCAACTTCACTAATTACTCTCCTCCAGTTCACTATGTGTTTCCTATGAGATCATAGGTTTCATGCTTGCAATTCTTCCCCCCTTTTCACCATGATAGAGCCTGCTTATATAGGTTTAGAGAGGCTTAACCTCTTGAGGTATCTTTAGGGTAAGTTGAGGAATTCCCTCCTTAGATCACGGATCTTGTCCTAAGATCATGATTGAACCAGGAATTCGAATGAAACTGCCTTCCAAACTTGAAAGATCCTCCCCTTATTCTCCTCAACAGATCAATTGTTGCCCAGATTAGAGAACGCTCCCTCAAAAGGGGCATCAGGGCGCTATAGTGCTCCCTAGTAAGCTCAAGGGGGGCGCCAACGCTCTAAAATTCTATAGCGCTCCTGTAGAGGGGCAGTTTGGTGCTATAATGCTCCCTAACACCTTATAGGGGAGCGCCAGCGCTCCTAAGGGTGAGATAGGGGAGCGCTCTCCCTTAAAACCTTAGTTTGAGAGCTCCTTTCAGGTGGCAAGAGAGACCTGACTTCAGTTAGCCATTCTCTTTCTTCAAATTAGGTGTTTGAGGTATTCTAAGTGTCTCCTTAGTGTCATCCTCATGGAAATATGCTTTGTTTGACATTTGCGACACTTGTGAACAAAATGTGACACTTGCGACAGTTGTGAGCAACATGCGACACTTGCGACACTTATCAAAGCGAGTAATGTTGATGTTTAACAGATTGCCCCCCAAAGTATGAAGTTAGAAGATGAGAACTGATAACTAAAATTCTTTGTAGACTTTCAAGAAAGGGTATATACTCGGAGAACTTGACGGAAGCTGAACAGAGACATCCAACACATATTATGACATGTTTCAAAACCCAAGGTAGGCATACCTATGCTTGGGTGATCAAGACTTGCAAGATATGGCTGCCATAAAATACACTGTGGATCCATAATTGTATTGATAAAAAGGTATAGCCACCGAGGATACAATGTGGATCTATACCCTGATGACCTGAACTAATCTTAGCCACGAAGAATACATAGTGGATCTACGAGATGACAATACATAGCCACGACCAATACAAAGTGGATCTATGTAACAGTGTATGTATCATTTGTCCAAGAGAAATTCCTTCGCAACCTGGGCAAAGTACATATAAAAGTGATCACTCAACCCAGGGTCTTCTTACCGATCCCGATGTAGTACGAATCTAACCATGTGAATAGATGTCCTAATGTCGAACATAGAAGAAACCACTTGATTACCTCTCAATGATGTAAACCATTAACAAGCGCGAGGGTGATCACCATTAATGTTAATGATTCCCAAGGTACCCTAGTACATTCCGACGAATGTGAATGGATGAGCTGGAGTCGAACATCCACGGAATCATCCGATCAGAGTTCAATGGTGTAAACCTGCTGTCGGACATGAGGAGGCCTGCCATTGGGGCATGCAGGTCCCAAAGTACTAACTGGTTTCTAAGCCTATTTCCTGGATAATGTGTTGAAGTCAACAAGAATAGGCTCGTCGAAGGAGGGCCTTGATGTATCCCCCATCAACGACACGAACAGACATAGAGATGTAATTGGTAGATCAAATGAACATGGACTGACACGGGTTTTGATACAAGATATTTGTGATGGATGACTCTAGAGGCAAGTACTTCCCTTAAACACTGAGGCATGAGAGTAGAAACATGACATGGACCAAAACTTGATGATGCAGTGGATGCTGTGACTTACGTCAGGTGACCCAGAGGAGTGAAAGAAACTGAAAGGATTGGCCCAATGCAGAGGTTCAACGGATTATAATGCATGCAAAAGACAAAGTGTCGTGTTCAAGGGCGACTCTAAGAATTACTTGGTAAAGTTCTCAAGAGACTGCTTGGCTTGCTTATTTCAAATTTCCGCCCATCTAGATAGACGAGTACCTCTTTTTAATTTAATGAGCTCGAGGAGGATAACACATGCTCAATATAACTCACCTTCAGTAAGTTCCTCTTCCTTTGTTTAATGAACTGGAAGAAGTAAGGGTTTGGTCCCATATGGGCCCGTCGATGTGTGTTTTAGCGAATCCAAAGACAGAAAATTTGAAGGTTTTTCATGATTATAGAGTCTGGAAAAACACTTAAAAGAGAACTCTCTCAGTTCCTTTTTCATACAGTTAGTCTCACGAGACCGAAAAAGAGATAAAATACCACTCGAAAGACGCCCTTTCCAACCTTTTAACGAGTGTGAAAGGAGGCAAGGTCACTCAACGATATTTTCATATTTAGAGAGTCTGAAAAGAGTTTAAACATGATTCCAGGGGTTTCCTTTTTCGTGTGTCCTTGCAGGTCCAAAAAAGAGATAAAAGTCTACCCGGTGCGTTCTCATATTTTCAAGCTTGAAAACGAACTAAGACTATGCTCATGGATGTGACAAGGTAAACAAACGATCAGAACTGCTTGGAAACCTGTGATGTCAAAACTGCAATCCAGAGGTTTAGTGAAGCCATTATATTGTCAGAGAAACCCATAAATAACTATACCTTATAAAAAATGGAAATTTATAAATAGTAATACAAGAAAAATCTTCATTTACCATTTCATATTGCATAAGGATTTCTAGCAGTGGAGATTATCATTTTGGAGGTGGATCTTGTTTCTCTTGATACCAGAGCTACAGTTGATCGTTTCTCTTTCCATTTGGACTAGGTAGATCTTCATCTCCCCTTCTTTTAATTACATGGTTTAATATTCATTTTCACAGCAATATTAATTTAAACAATGAAGCCCTAGGTCGCTCCAAAAAAGATCAAATCAGCCTCTATTAAAAATGATGGGAAAAAGACATTCTTTTGCAAAAACGTTTTTTAGAAGGTGATAGCCAAGATGCCAATGCCGTGACACTTGAGTAGATGAGTTGTTTTTTGTCAAAGAAGTCATAAAAAACTCAAAAATATGCCCACGCAGCCACTATGGAAATTGTTTTCATTTAAAAATGTTTTTTTGTTGTGTGATGATTATTGAGTGATAAAAGGAGGGCATGGTCTCTTTTGAATAGTGTGGGAATTAGATTTCATGTTTTTAAATTGCTTAAGAAATTGTTGAAATTGCTGAAAAATTGAATAAAGAAATTCTTTGTTTTTTTTTTGTTTGTAGGTGATTTCGGTGACCATGATTGAGTGGAAAGAATGAGAGCATGAGATCGATGATTTGGCTACTTTGCAGAGTCCTCGTACGCGGGCCGCGTTGCAAGCTTGTGGCCTACTGAAATTCTTCAAATTGAAAAAGATGAAGAAGGAGATTCTTCTGCTTGAGCACATAATCAGCTTGTGGGATGTCGCAGAGCAAGGGTTTCGGATCGGAACACAACTTCTAACCATCGAGTTGGAATATGTATATTTCTTGACTGGCCTCTCGAAAAGAGGGGTTCCTATATATTTTTCTGGACAGGCGCTTCCTGAACAATTGGGCATGTATCTGGCACGTCATTGTGTCCCAGGAGCAAGATTGGTGGGGGGTAGAATCCCTATCAAGGATATCAGAGAGTTACCCCTTCGATCTATTTTGTTTTCCATCATGAGTGTGATGGGAAGCACTAGCGCACATCTGGTGTCGAGATCACAGGTAGCTTATGGCGTACAGTGTTTGGAGCCAACACTGTTTAACTGGAGCGTAGGGTTCCTTCGGAATGTGAAGGGACAGGTTTTGCAGTGTAGGATGGGGTAGAAACAGTTCGAATATGGCTCTTTCTTGGTCTCATTTTTCTTGGAGCTCATCCCCCAGATGCGGCCTCAGATAGCATTGGTAGTACGGTCAGTGGAAGAACCACGGATGGAACGATGGACTAGTCTGTCTCTGAGGCTAGTGGCAGAGTCAGAGTTCCATTTCACCGGTGACTTCTTCGCTTGGCTGAAACGCCAGTATCTTTGGATCGAAGACTTCCCGTATGCCAAGGTGGAGATTCGCAGGAGCATGGATTTGATTCTACCCGCGGGGGAATATTGGGATGCGTCAGGTGAGAGACTAAGGAACACCTTGTCTAGTTTTTTTTTTTTTAAGTTTTTTGATGTATATATTTTTTTTGGGTACGTAGAAGAGTTTTTAATGGATGTATTTTTTTTCAACATGGAGACAAGGGAGCAGTGTGCCCGACTGAGATACTGATACCAGGATGTCGTGGGGGTGCTCTAGTTGTAGCAGATCCGGGGGCACCAGTGATAGGTCTCCGTGAGGTTGAAAGAAACCTTCAAGTCCTCACGATGGGCATTCCTCCTCTATGGAGGGGAGAAGTGCATTTACATCTGCAGAGGCACACTATGGGAGTGCCAGAGAATGTTAATTCTCTACTGAGACACGTAGTGGGCGCAGTGATATGTTACTCTCAGTACAATGCAGTGCAAGGAGATTAGAGTCTCTCTGGTGATTGTATTTTGTATGACTTATCAGACGATGTTGTATGGGTGTAATGACCCAACATTTTTCTCTTCTAAATAATTTTTGATGTAATCAAAACATTTTCAGTCACGCTATGTATATATATACATTTTTGAGTTTTTACAGTGCCAAAACATTTGTACATGATGATGCCTTTAATGTGATGTGTTTTAATTTACATGTGATGTACAATTTGTTTTCCTTTATAAAATCTTATCTATGGGCGAGATACCAATCCATGATGTAATTAGCTAACGAATCCGAAACATTGTTGAGTTCTCTTAGAATATGTCTATATTCGATGTAATCAAACATTCGTTCAAGATGATGAACTTGTAGGTGGAGACGTAGCAGGATAGGATTACGAATAGCGTAGATACGGTAGAGTTGATAGACCATGAGTTGGGAGTCTAGGTTCACAATGATACAAGAGATACCTAGGGAGGAGGCTTGGGTCAAGAGTCCGATGACAGCATGATATTCTTCCATGTTATTAGTCGTTGGTCCTAAGCAAATACCTCCTGAACTCACCACCTCATCAAATTGGTAAATGACCCATGCTACTGAAGCAATGTTCTGGGTGTGTCGACTAGCGCCATCTGCAAACCCAAAAAATATAGGAAAGGAGGACATCATCTGCGCATGAAAACACAAGGCACAATTATGAGTGGCAAAGGTAAGGACTCAAGCACGTGAAAGAAACAGACACACCAAACTAAAATACAATGATGTACAATGTACACATGCTAGGTGATCTAGGCATAGTACTTTTTAAGGTAAATCCCGTTCCGGGGCTCTCCTAGGGAAATTCCATCATAATCGACTAACTCGTAGGCACCTCAGTGTAGAACACGTTTCACGATGTAAGGGCCATGCCACAGAGGTTCTAACTTACCTGTCCCTAATTTGTCATGAGCTTGGTCATAGATGAGGACTAAGTCTCCTTCTGTAAAGTCCGAGGATGGACGGATTTGTCGTATTGATTTTTTATCTGTTTCTGATGTTCCTCGTTAACGAGAACAACATCACGACGTGCTTCATCCAGTTTTGATAGATATAAGAAACGTTCTTCCTTGGCAGAAGTATGGGGTAGGAGTTCTACTTAAAGTTTCAGAGATGGAATCTCACACTCGATTGGTAAAACGACTTCGATGCCATACACCAACTGGAAAGGAGTAAATCCAGTTGTGGTTTTCACGGAAGTATGGTAAGCCTAGAGAGCGGAGAAAAGTTGTAGATGCCAAGATGTCTTATTTTCCCCTACCATGCGTTGAATCATGGTTTTGAGGACCTTGTTGATAGCTTCAACTTGTTCGTTGGCTTGAGGATAGTATGGGGATGAGTTTTCATGGAGAAAACCCAACTTGACATGCAATTCACTCATCATCTGGTTCTTAAAGTGTGCACTGGGATCAGTGACAATGGTGCATGGTAAACCAAAACAAGTTATGATGTGGTTAAAAACAAACAGAGGTGCGGTACGACCATCGTTCAGAAAGGTAGGCATAGCCTCAACCCATTTTGTAAAGTAATCGACGATGACGATTATATAACCGTGCCCCCGGCTAAGGTAGGCTTACATTGCATGAAATTGATACCCCACTTGGCAAAGGGGCCGATGGAGATAATGGGGTGCAGCGTAATAGGGTGGGTTCGTGCCTTGTTGGTAAAAACTTGGCAGAGTGGGCATTTTTTGACTGCCTCGATACAACCTTTGAAAATCGAGGGCCAAAAATAGCCGGCAAGTAGAATTTTTTGGGCTGTGGCCATCCCAGAAAGGTGATCGCCACAGGCTCCAAGGTGACAATCATTCAGAATGCATTCATCCTCTGCATGAATCACACATCGTCGAAGGATAGTGTCAATACCACGGCGATACAAGGTGTCGTCGACGATAAGATAATGACGAGAATGGTGGTGAATACGTCGACGCTCTTCACGAGAAGTGTTAGGCTGAAAACGTTGGGTTTTGAGGTAAAGGAGGATGTCTCCATACCAAGGATTGGATTTTCTGATGAGGAAAAGAGTTTCGTCAGGGAGAGAATATCTAGGTTCGATGTCTTCATCAGCATGGGGGAGATCGCAGATGGGCTCCGCAAACACCAGGGACTTTTTGGATTTGGACTTCGTAAATTCAAGATCGAATTCTTGAAGGATGACGATCCATTTAGAGTATTTTCCCCCGAGCACTTGACATGTCAAGACGTGGTACATGGGGTTTGAGTCCGCAATCACAGTGGTGTTGCGTAGTAAGATGTAATGGTGGAATCTCTGGATAGCGATGACGGCTGCCAGAGCCATTTTCTCTACATGTGAATATCAGAGCTCGGGTCTAGATAGACTCTTACTTAGGTAATAGATCACATGTTCCTCACTGTTGGGGTCCTCCTGAACTAACACCATTGCAATAGTGGAAGTGGAGGCGGCTAAGTAAAGGATGTAGTCCTTTGTATACTCCGGAGGATGAAACAAAGGTGCGTGGGTCAAGGCATGCTTGAGAGCATCAAATGACCGTTGAGCGATGTCATCCCATATGAAAGGGGTGTTTTTCTGCAGCAACCGCATGAATCCTTTAGTTATCTCAGCGTAGTTACAAATGAAACGGTGAAGGAAGTTTGATTTTCCTTCCAAACTTTGGAGTTGGGTTAAATTGGTAGGTGGGGGTAAGGCCAGAATAGCCTTAATCTTTAAAGGATCCACCCTAATCCCATCTTTAGAGACAATAAAATCGAGGAGTCGACCGGATTCGAGAGAAAAAATGCACTTATGTGGGTTCAAGCGAATACGGTAGAACCGACATCGGAGAAAAATAGCCCGTAAATGATCAACGTGATCAGGTCGATTGGATGAGTGGGCAGGTAAGTCGTCGAGGTAAGGTTCTACGATATGCTTGATATCGTGGAAAGCGTATGACATGGCCCTCTGGAAAGTAGCACTGACATTTTTGAGACCAAAAGGTAGCTTTTGATAGGCGAAAGTTCCCCATGGGTAGATAAAGGCTGCCTTATGTTGATCAGCAGGTAAAATTTCAATCTGGTTATACTCGAAGAAGCCATCCATGAAAGAGAAGATTACGCTCCCAGCGCAATTATCAATGATTTGGTTGATGAAGAGCGTAGCGTAGTTGTCCGGAGAGGGAGAGGCATATTGAATAGCTATGTATGTGGCCTCGGCTGGGCTAAGTGGCATGGTTTCATCGAGCACATCAAATTCCATAGGACTAGGTACAATCCAAGGATTAGATGATTCCAAAGATTGATAAGGCATAGTCGAAATCATATTGACGATGGAAATATGATGTGTGGTGGGCGGAAGTGGTGTAGGGAAGGTACCCATAAGGCTAGAATCTTTCAATAAGCCAACACCAACGCTTTCATACGTAACTGGGTGGTCTCCCCAAAAAAGAATGTTGTTGGTGACAGGGGCACGAGCGTCGGGTGTGCAGAAATATAGTTAATTGATAGTGACAATTTTGCCTTGATGGGGGAATTGTACACATCGAAACACCGACGAGGCGACGGAATTCATAGCATAGAACCAACTTCTTCCAAGTAGTAGGTTGTAATCAAGGGGGGAATCAACCACCTCGACATCAACGGTAACAATTTTTCCGCCCAACTGAACGGCTAAGGATTGTAACAGTTCGTGAGGATGAAAACCTCATCCATCGAAAGCGCGTAACATCATAGGGGATTTGTTAAGGGCAGGTGATTTTAAGCCTTTCCAACAAGGTAAAGACATGATGCAAGTAGAGGCTCCCTCATCCAAGATAGTTCGGTGGATTTGTTTATTGTGAACAACAACATCGATATGAAAATCTAGTTGGTGAGAGAGTCAAGGTTGATGATCATCTAGATTAAATGTGAGGTTATTTGATGACTCAAGATCGAAAGAGCCGATGGCAGCTAAGAGCGTTCTACTTTGGTTGGGACAATGTTGTAGAACTTCCAAAGCAGACATAGCACATGGTGCTTGAGCCAAATATTCAACAATATTGTAGTTTTGGGTAGCCCGTGAACTAGGATTAAAGGTAGACTTCCGGATAATGCTCTTAGGAGGGCGTAAAATGGAGTCGAATGAAGGTTTCGCAATCTGAAGTGCCCCGGACAAAGGGCTAGCAGAGGGAGGACTAACGACAGATGGTAATGGGTCTAGTAAGTAATCATTAGCGGACTTTTCCTTCTCAGGTTTAATCAGTGTGTCATAAGTCGTAGTGTGAGTGGTCAGATTAATCCCATTAAACATGTAAATGTGGGAACTTTTCGAGGCCTCATCATGGGATTGGTTGGAACTGCCCCCTCCAATGGGGGTTTGAGCAACCAAAGATTGTTGCTGTGGAAAAGGTTGAGTAAGCACAGTGGGTTGTGAATTTCCCTTAAAAAAATTCGCCACTTCATCATGATGTGGATAGTCTCGAGTGTAGTGATCATTGCCACAAATGAGACATGGGAATTTCGGTTTCTGTTCTGGTTGTTTTCCGGCAGTAGGGGTTTGAGGTTGATTTTTTGGTTGTTCATTGTTGTTGGTTTTCTTTGGTTTATTTCTTGCTTTCTTCTTGCCCCTAGGTTGCTGTGAAGGGGTCGATTGGACCGTATTCACCTCAGAGACCTTAGGTTGATGGGAGGTAGAAGAGGGTGTAGTAGAACTGGGAACAACCATCGAAGTGGGTCGTTGGGTTGTTCCAGTCGACTGGGAAGTAGATTGAGTTTTGACGGAGCCAATGACTTTATCTGATTGCTAGGTAGATGATGGTTTTGATGGATCATTACTGGCACGGGTAGCATTTGGTATCAACTTGTGCAGAGTACTAGATTGTGAATAAACCAAATCTAAGTACTGGGCCCGAGTAATAGCTTCTTCCTCGGTGACTACACCACCCATGGCAACATCACGAGTGATCTGGGGTAACATTGATTTGGTGAACCATTCCGCTAATAATTGGTTAAGAATGACCTCTTTGACTAGCCTTCGTCGTCATCTCCATTCATGAATATGATCAGAGATATGTACGGAGGTTGTCTGACGAAGGGAGGTCAATAGTTCAGTACCCGTCTCGTATCGAATGGGTAGTTGGAAGTGTGTGAGGAAGGACATGGCAAGGGAGTTGAAATCGTGAAAAGAGGCACGTGGTAGTTCAATATACCACTTTGCTGCAGAGCCCATAAGCATTCGTTGGGAAAGACACAAACGTATAGAATTGTCCATGAGGAAGTTGGATGAACACCACAAATGGAAGGTCATCACGTGGTTGTTTGGTCTTCTCCAGACTTTTCGTCGAATTTTGGAATATCAGAAGGAAATTTAGCTGGAATAGCTGGCCAAACCGAAGAATGAAAAATAGGATCATTCATTAACTGAGACAAGTCTGGAAGGTCCAGAGTTTCTAGGAAAGGTAGTTGTCGGTTAACCTATGGGTAATATTGGTGTGGCATAGGAACACCAGTAGGACCATACACTAGGTTATGTAGATAATTGTAACCAGTGGGCCCTCTTGTATAAGGTTGGTGTTTACCAGGGTACACAGGATTTGAGGTGTTTTGAGAAACATGTGTGATCGGAGGATAATCAGATGGGTTTTGAGGATTATAAGATGGATTTGGCGTTTGCCCATAAGGAGGTTTTTGTGGAGCTTGAGAATTGTGTCCCCCCGAGAACTGTGGGTTTCCTGGAAAAGGGATATTCCATGGATTAGGTGTGGTAGAAACATTTTGTCCATACGGTTGATGGTAGGCTCCGGATTGAGGTTGCCCCCTAGCATGAGGGTGTGCTCCAAATGGAAATTGTCCTCCAGTGGGAGGATGCCCCCCAGCTTGAGGTCGAGTTCCCAGAATTTGAGAACCATACATAAATGACTGATCGGTACTGCTGAACGGATTAAGACCACCAAGACCGATCCCTCTGGGTTGTTGTATAGGTATGGAACTTCCCGGCATAAATTGGGTAGTAGTGGTAGTGGAAGAATTCAGTGCTCTGTACCCAAAAGGGAGTGATGATGAAAGTCTATGTGTTATGGGTGTGCCAATTGCAGCTTGGCTAACCACTGCATTAGTGGCGGGAATAGTCAGAATGTTAGGGACCATTGTAGAGTGAGCCATCTAGAGAGAAAAAGTGGACCTTGGGCCAATAGACGATGTGTTCGGACCAACGAACGGTGTGGCTGAAAAAACGGTAGTACCGATAAAATGGTTTAAAGGTACGGTGTAGGTGATAGGTGCGTCAACACATATTCCTGTTCCGTAAAGATCCTGCACCATGCACGGTGGACTTCGAACAATGTCTGCGGTCCAAAAGGGGTCATCGACTAAAGGGTTTGAATGAGGCCCAGTCGAAATGTCAGAAGGATTGACGACGACAAATTCACCGACCGAATTCAGTTGGAGAACACATCGCTCATATCCCTTCGGAATGCAGAAAGCTTCTGGAGACTCTGAAACAATTCGAAAATTCTCTAAAGGGGTGGGAACTTATTCTTGGGAGGTTATAGTGTCGTGAACCTCGCTCTGTTGAGGATATTCCTCCATAGAATAAGGGGGTAAATGGGTATTCTCTTCCATATTTTCTGGAGGAAGTCCCTGTAGCCTCCGCGAACGGCATGGAGGGTCAATGTTGGTGAAAAAGAGTCGGCAGAAAATATCTATGGCCAACTACCGAGAAGAATCAGCATACGCTAATAGAATCTAGGAATCACAACCAAGCAAACAGGACCTTCTCTCGATGACCGTACTAGTTGGTGATGAAATCCAACGTCGCGTGATCAAGTCAAGAAGGGGCGCGGATATGGTGGAACAACTACAATGGAGACCTACTTAACAGACTTTCACCCTGGTGCAAGCTTCCATGCAGTAATTGTGGATTTACCCTCCAAGGAGCCCGAGTGAGTTTGACCAATGTCTACTCTAGGTACAGTGAGACCTCCCCAGTGGAGTCGCCAGTTTCTATTGAAGGAAAATCTCCCTGCGGACAGGTAGATCTCCTCTTGAGAACTAGACTCTTAACTCTTAAGACAGAAGACACTTAATGTGGACACTGACTTCCTTTCAGATCTATACAAACTAATGCATGAGGAGGAAGGAGAATATAAGTACCTTTTACCGACGTTTGTCCCTGCATGCTCCGAGTTGAGCTTCGATCTTTCTCTCCTCGATGAGCCCTGTAGACAAACAATAGTACGACCACTTCCTACTCTATTGATATTATCTTGAAAATAGATCTATCTATCAGCGACAAGTTCATGTACGATCAAACACAAACTAGAAAGAAACAGGCCAAGCATGTCATATTAATGAGAACAATGACAGTAGTAACTTACAATCGTAGATGTGAATGTGATAGCTTTGTCAAGTCCCCTTTGTCTAACCCTTGCTCAAAATATCCACGACCTGGATGATAGTAGCTTCACTTATTGCTCTCCTCCAGTTCACTGTGTCTTTCCTATGAGATCATAGGTTTCATGCTTGCAATTCTCCCCCCCTTTTCACCATGATAGAGCCTACTTATATATGTTTAGAGAGGCTTAACCTCTTGAGGTATATTTAGGGTAAGTTGAGGAATTCCCTCCTTAGATCAAGGATCTTCTCCTAAGATCATGATTGAACCAGGAATTTGAATGCAACTACCTTCCAAACTTGAAAGATCCTCCCCTTATTCTCGTCAACAGATCAACTGCTGCCCAGATTAGATAGCGCTCCCTCAAAAGGGGCATCAGGGTGCTATAACGCTCCCTAGTAAGCTCAAGGGGGGGGCCAACGCTCTAAAATTATATAGCACTCCTACAGAGGGGCAGTTTGGTGCTATAACGCTCCCTAGCACCTTATAGGGGAGCGCCAACGCTCTTAAGGGTGAGATAGGGGAGTGCTCTCCCTTAAAACCTTAGTTTGAGAGCTCCTTTCAGGTGGCAAGAGATACCTGACTTTAGTTAGCCATTCTCTTTCTTCAAATCAGGTGTTTGAGTTATTCTAAGTGTCTCTTTAGTGTCGTCCTCGTGGCAATATGTTTTGTTTGACATTTGCGACACTTGTGAACAACATGTGACACTTTCAACAGTTGTGAGAAACATGCGACACTTATCAAAGTGAGTAATGTTGATGTGTAACACAAACCTTAGTATGATTTATCCTTATATTCTCCCCTTGTTCTTCCTTCTCATTTTGATTGTATGCATCCCACATTAGTTGAAGTATTTGAACTACTTATTTTAGTTAAGTTAACTAAAACTAAACTAACTTTTAGTTAGGGGAAGAGTTAAAATAATAATAACAAGGGTCTTTTAATAAATAATAACTAGTAGGTGGGACCCCTTGTGACTCCCTTTACTTTCTTAACAAAAATAAACATAACCAGTCAATGAATCAAACACATCCCTCCTTGTGGCTCTCATAATCATTCTCAAAATTTTGAAAATAAAATATCAATGATATTTTAAATCATATCCAAACATATAATATTTGAAAATAGTATGTTGTCCAAAAACTTCAGCAGTCCACTGATCTTAATAAAACAATAAGAAAATATACTCAAAAACCATATTTTCCACTTTGGGAGGAAATTTTCCCTTTGTTGCTTCTATCTCCTTTCGACTTTCCTGAATTATTCTTACGTTGTGTGGAGCCTTTAGGCTTGATCTCACTGATGACATGAGAACATTCATCTCTCAAGTGCATGCAGGATGAAACATATCTGGTTGAATCACTTGAGGGGGACGAGGGGGCAACAACAAGTTTTCCTTTATCATGTATATGGTGGGATTTTATTTTCAGTCTTTTTCTTGCATGGGAGGATTGTACAGGTGAGTGTGCAGGGGAAATTTGGACATTTGGGTTAGCAGGTGGAGGAGGAGCAAGTAGAGACAAAGTCGGCCAGCCACGATGATGCGAGACTGTTGGGTGAACAATATCCTTCCATTCATCATTCTAAGGGAATTCAAGTTGCAATGAAACATGATGAGGAACAGGGATACTAGGGACATGATGGGGTTGGAAGGGAGGCCTCTCTGGTCTAGGTTGGACTACCCCTTGTCCAATCCAATTGAAAAATCTATCTTGGAAGAGTTGGTGTAACTCGTGAGGATCTGCATCAAAATGTATTGAGAATCTTATCCTTTTAGACCCTCTGTTCCAATTCCATTTTCCCCTGTTATTTCGGCCATGACTTCCTCTATTGAAGAAGCTCATTCTGTTTGTAGCGTTTATTAGCAATTATATTCTTAAACAAACCATACATGACATATATTAATATGAAACAAAGTTTCTCTCAACAATCACATCAGACCCATGCAATCCAATCCATAAAATTCATTCAATAATTGTCAATGAGTAGGGGGTGAATTAGGGTTTTGGGATATCTGAGGGGGTTGTATTGAGCGAAAGAGTGAGAAAATGAATGGGACTAAGAACATGATTACTGCTCAACCATCATTTAACAATCAATTGTGCAACAATAACCAAATCATATCAGTTGTGAGCCATCTCTGTGTTATTTCTTAATCACTTTAATACAAAGATTTGATTTAATTTAAAGAACAATGCGTGCAAAATGAATCTGGGATTATGAGGGGATTTGTATTGAGCAGAAAAGTGAGAAAATGGTAGGGAATTTGATGGATACTATTCATAAAACAAATTAAATAAATCTTACAATCATAACTCTGTTCAAATTTAATCCAAAAAGCTTCCACTTCCAAGACTAACATTCAATGTTCCTCAATTGTATACAAAACAACTTGTTGTCTCAATAGCAATTAAATTTTCCAGAAATCTTTAATTTTAACAGTCTGTGCATTCATAACTTAAAAAAACGTTTTTGATTCAACAATATTGTTTATTATAATGCTAATCCCTTCTTCTTTTTTAAATAATCAAAACATGCACAAAAATATGCTCAACATCTATCCATGATAATCAATAGTGCACCCCGATAAGAAATCAACAATTGGGCCTAATTTAAATGTACACGGTTTATTTTCAAAAATGTGGACAGACTTAAAAGCATGTCCGATCATACATAGGAATTTAATCAATCAATAATATTGAATTGAAACAACAACCAATCCAAGCATAAACCTTGGGCTTGATCTCAACATATATAACTTTTTTTTTAAACAATTGGTAGTTTGCACGATGATTTTGATATAGCTATATCATATATGAAGAAAACATAACTAAATTGATAGACATGCACATTTTTTAACTTGCCAAAACCCTGATTGGGCTTAGTAAAGTTCATAAAGGCGTCTTCATATGAAATCAATACCATGCTGGATAAAACACTGTGAGCAAAACCCCAATAAATAGAAAGACATTCCTTGACTATATCCAACCACTCATTTTCATTCTTATTTGTTCAGAAAATTTTATCATAGAAGGAATAGACAAAGACTCGATGAGATAGCATATGTCTTTCAAAACTTCCATAACCATTTAATTGATAACCAATACTTTACAACACAGAAGGTTCTCGAGGAGAGATGAGATGATTCAGAGTTCAAATAGGGATCTATGAAAATCAAATGCAGTGAGGCAACACAAGCCTCTTTATCTTTTTAATAAAACACAGAGAGTTAATAATATTCCAACACTTATATCTATTTAAACATTGATTTACAACCACAGAATAAAAAAGCAATTTGAAAAGAGCAACAATGAGCCACACAGTCCCTCGACTTATTACTCCAAGCCCTTGACGTAACCACAAGTTAACGCCCGAGGAGAGACAAAGGTAATTCGAGTAAAATAACCCAGTGCACATAGGTGCATCTAAAACTTGCAGAGAAGACACAAGGGTTAAATTAATAGTGGTGGGTACTCAAACACATCGAGGTAATGTCTCTTTCCAATCACCGTGGAGGTTAATAACTTGGACAACAACAACAATGAGGACACACAAGTCCTTTTGACAGAACGTCAAGATACAAGCTATATCAATCAAATACCCACAAAGGCATGTATTAGCATTCAGGGCCCACCAAAACTGGATCTTGGGACACTTCAGTGAAAAGAGAGTAAGAACGGGCCATCAACCATGACTCGGGGTTTGAAGAAAATAACACACCAACTGTTGGTAGTTTTTCCGCAACTGGATAAGGATTGCCACAACAAATGGGAGGGAAATGAGTTGATAGAACGTGATACATAGACTGGTGGATAAAACCCTCAACCATCAAATTAGAGCCTTATTGAGCCACTATTACTATTATTCTAGAGATACTCATCATAAAAACCACACTGACCAAGAAACCACCAATGCACAACTTAATAATACCCATTTCTCTTATTATAATTGCCAACATTTTACAGTCATCGCGGAGAGCTATAACACACATTTGCACACCATCGAAAATCTCAAGAACACACAGAATCCAAGAATCACTAAGCCACCATTTGGTTCATACATCAGTGATTTGGTCGAGCTTTCCCTTCCAAAAACCTAAAAATGTGGAGCTTCACAACCAACAGAGCGAAATTTCAACAATGGAACAATGCTAGCGTGAAGAGCGACAGGGAAGGTTTGGAGTGACGTACAGTAAATGGATGTCGCTTCCATCACCTGACCCCATTCAATTCGAAGTACAACACAACCAAATAATCATAAAATCCACCAATAATCAAACCATATAACCAATGCATAATCAATGGCAAACCATCGTAATATCTGAGACCATATCTATTGCATAGTCCACCACCCAAGATAGTTTACACGTTAACCCTTGCCATAAATCTACTCAATAATCCATATTAACATTGTTATATATGCCTCCATTCGATTTTAATAATGTTTGCATAGTCCATTAACCAACAAATAACATAACATCTAGTATCCATTAACTCTTTCATTTGAAATTTTCATATTGTCTTTTATCATAGCTTAAATGCAGAGTTTCTTCCATTTTGTTTGAACTATAGAACCTTTCAATAATTTCTCTTTCATATATGTGGCTAAATAATCAACATAAGAATTAGTAACAAGGCTATAACATAGAAACTGTAACAACACGATCCTCATACCCATAGAACCTATTTAATGTCACAAGTGATTACCAAAATTATCCACTTATTATCATGCCAAATGAAACCAAGACTGCATCGTCAAAAAGGTAGTAATATGTAGGAAACATCATAACAACAACAAACATGTGTAATATGTCTGTCATTGCGCCTCTAGTCTACAAGGGGATCCCACCTACTAGTATTATATTATTAGCATAGTTAAATAATAGTGCTTTAGCAATACTTTGTGGGCATAATTCATCATTATGATTTTAATCATCAACAAGCATAACTAGCGACAAAACGCCGAAGAAAATTGGGTTTTCCCTGTAATCTTTGAAGCTAGGGTACTATGCACAGCGGAGGCAATTGAACTATCAACTCAACCTTCATATGATCGACCATGATCCTTGTTGTTGATAAAATAAAACATAAAAGATGACACGACGTCACACATAAACTCCACTTGTTAGGATTCAAGCGAATCTGATAGTAGCGACATCGCTCAAAGATTAGTCGTAGATGGGGCAGGATGATCAGAGATCTTGCAAGAACATAATGCTAGATCATCAAGGTACGCCACAATTATGTGTTTGAGGTAGTGAAAAGCAAACTACATGTCCCAATGAAAGGTAGCTCTAGCATTATTCAAGCCAAAAGGCATCTTTCAACATGCGAATGTACCCCAAGGACAAATAAAAGTCGTTTTATGTTTTTCCTCAGGTTTGATTTGAATCTTATTATATCCCGAAAAATCATCCATGAAGGAAAATGCTTCCCAGCCATCACATTCATCAACAATATAATCGATAAACGGGATTGGGAAATTATCTTTCGAGCAGGCCTTGTTCAAATCATGGAAATCCATACAAACGCAAATCATGCCCTATTACTTGTTGACCAGAACCGGGTTTGACACCCATTTTGTCAATTGTATGGGGAAAATAAAACCGAATTTGATTAGTCTCTCTACTTCTGCCTTGATTGTTGCCGCTTTTCAAGGATTGACCGGATGAATATTTTGTCGAACTGGTTTGGCATTAGGATAAGTCATGATTTTTTGTTCACCAATTCGTGGGTCGATTTTTGGAATCTCCTTGTAAGACCAAGAAAAAATGTTGCAAAACTCCTTGAATAACTCGGTGTAAGTTCAAATCTCTTCTGGGGAGAAATTGGCTCCGACGAAAACATTCTCGACAATGCCATGGCTTTTGGAGATATCGATTGGAATATTTGTAGCAATTCTTGCCATGTTACCCTTGGCATAAACTGTGTGTGTAGCCATAGAATTGATAGGACACGAGCTATCTCCATTCATGGTCAAAACAAACTCTCCCGCCTCTATTCTCCTAAGCTCAAGAAGAAAATAAGATCTATGATGTAGATCATCCCAAGGTCTATCTGGACCAGTAATTTCCTCGAGAATCTCCTCGTCGAAGGGAAATACCAAGTCTAAATGATCTTGAGTGGCAAGATAATCCTGAGCCCAGGTATCCTTGAGAACTGGATCTAACTCCTTTGACAGAGCCAGATCTAGGTTGGTTGAGGCTTACTAGACAATGCTATACGCAACCTCAACCGCAGATAAGGGAATGGCCATGCCAAGGTGCATTATCCCTTCCATGCGTTATGAAAGTAGCTCATTCTAAAATATGACACTTGCAAAATTGCATCCCTCGACTGATCAAGAATAACTGATATAAACTTTACATCATTGGAAGGCGACGAATAATCAAAAGTTGCCATCAACAAAGAAAACAATCCAACACCTAAGTTGAAAGTACCATGCTGCGGGTTATCAATCATCGACACCGTGGAATCCCCCCATGAAGGGTCAGGATGAGAGAAGGAAAATTGGTCGATGGTCACAATTCAACCCTCATGTGGAGAGAAAAAGACCCAAAAAACCATGGCAACCATCGCATAAGTCCAACTTTGTCATAAGAAAAGATTGTATTCGAGAGGCACATCGACCACTTCAACTTTGACACACACAGTTTTAACCTCTAACTGCATGGTAAATGAAGGAATTATTAGATGTGGTCTAAATGACCAATCGTCAAAATATGTAAGCAACATAGGTGACAGAGACAATTCAGGTTGGTCAACGACCTTCCAAAATTCCAACGACATCACGCAAGTCGAGGAAACCTCATCAACCACTGTATGGAAAATATTTGTGTAAAATATTTCATGGTGTATGACACTACTATCTAAAAGGAAACATGGTGAGGAAGACAAGGTTTTAGGTCGGTTGGTTAAAAAAGATCGCTCCTGGGTTACTAGTCTCTGTCGCTTCGAAGATGATTATATTTTCTCTGTGAGGGGAAACTCTGGAGGACCTCCAGAAAAAACATCTCACAAGGGGTTTGTGCTATATCCTCCACGATGGAGTATTTCTAAGAGTCCCTCGCATTTGGATTATGGGAATCATTCTTAAACGCACCTTTAGGGATGTGAGTTATTTTTCCGCCCACTTCCTTCTCAATTTGGAGAGGAGTCGATGGTTTAGTGGCCACCTTGTTGTTCTTCACAGATTCTGGCATTCTGTAGTCACGAGTCCTGGTTCATAAATGAGCATCACGGTCATCATTTAAATGTTTCGGGTTGGGTTCTTAGTGGTAGGAGTGGAGGGTCCTTCATTTCCCCCTGTCGCACTTGTGGATGCAAAAAATTGAGCCATATTTTTCCCTTGTGGAAAAGGGTTCATCAACACAATAGGTTGTTACTATGCTAATATCTTGTTGGATTTTGCAAGCCGAGGGAATAGGTGATTAGGGTGGTCTTCTGTGTAGATATTACACATATACTTCGACTCCTCCTTATTTGTTTTTCCCTCGCCAACATTATTGGCAACCTTTCTATCCCATTTACCATTTTTATTTCATTGTTTCTTATTTCCCTCAGTCGACTGGTTAGCCTTGGGATTCATCGACTGCACACTGTGTACATCCGATGTATGGGTGGTGGGTACAACCAAACTAGGAGTCTGGCTGGCCATAGTCTGTTGTATCGACAATTTTGCAATTGATTTGACAACAGATCTGTGGACTTGCTTTGTTTTGAGCCCACTATGCCATCAACGTGGGGCCCAAATTGTTTTTTGGCCTTATCTAGAGTAGATCGTGGCACATCTAGAAAGATCTCATAGAGCATGCAAGACTGATAGTAGATCAATTATAGCTGTTGGGCTCTCATAATATCCTCCTCTTCTGAAAACACCTCAGAAGTCACTACGTACTTGGATATATAGGGAACCAAAGACTTCAAGAACCACTAAAGAAAGAAAGCAGGAGGGACCTTGACCTTAATCAATATATTTCTTGAATGCCATTCTCAAATATGATCAGAGATGTGGTCGGCCTTGGTTTTCTCAAAGTTGTCCAACAATTTAGTGTCGACGTCGTATCTCACAGGTAACTCGAAATGGTTCAAAAAGACCATCACCTAGTCATTAAAGTAAGAGTACCTTTAGCCATCGATATCAATATACCACTTCACAACACCCCCTATAAGAGTTCTTTGAAAAAGGTGCAACTGAATGGAATTGTCCTTCAACGAGTTTGACGAGAACCATAAGTGAAATGTAGTCACATGATCACCTGGATCTTCGCTAGGATTGCCCTGAAATTTTGGAATATACGAAGGAAAGTTGGTTGGCATCGGGGGGAAACGTGTATCATGATAGATTGGGTCATTTAGTAATCTCGAAAACTCTAGAAAATGTAGAGTTTCCAGAAAGTGTAGTTTCAGTTATGAATTATTTACAGGAAAAGAGGGCCCCAGATTTTGACTGGCACCAGGTTACAAGGAAAAGTTGGATTGTTGGTCAGGATTTTGGTAGAAACCATGGCCTTGAATAGAAAAATGAAATTACATATGTTGAGGCATCATCGAGTGACTCCCGAAATTGGATGACATAGCTAGAGCAAAGACTTCTATCTGTATTGTGTTCCAAGGACCTTGGTAGGGGATGCCCCTAGCAGATCCAATGTGCATAGGTACAGATCCTTTCCCTGTGTTCCATTGAGTATGGAAGGGGTTACCCCCAAATGACATTCCTTGTGAGGGAAAAGAGCCCTGGAAAGGATTCCAAATACCTTGTGTGCAGTATACTCCAGCTGTCACTCCCTCTGAAGGAATGGTACCTTACATCGGGTTATGTTGACCAAACCTAGGGTTGTCCCTGGTCAAGAAAGCGACCGAAGAAAAAACATTTTTCCCAAATGCAACAAACAAATATAATGGAATGGATCCTACCAACGTTGTATAACATGAAGGTCATAAAATTCCTCCACCAAACAAGCTATAATTAGCACTAGGATTGATTGGCTATTGAAACGTGTCACTGAGTGAAGGGGATGAACAAGGTATATGAACCCCACCTTAAGGAATACCATTAAAAGGGGCATTAGTGCTTGCAATTGACCCTTGAAAGGGATAATTTGAGCTCCCTGGTCCCATACCCATGGTATTTAAGGTGACTAAGTAAGAACCAAATTCCTATCAAAATTGGGCATCCCATAGGAGAAGGGAACTCACGTCGCGTTCTGAGTGAACAAAACAGTGGTCGAAGTTGTGAAAGGTATCAGACCACTGCCCAAATTTGTGGGAGTCAGGACAATTGATTTCTTCACTTGCGAAGGTGGGGGAGGAGGTAGGATCCCCCCTCTAGTAGTAGTCATAATGGGAGTACGAAGACTCCCAGATGAAGTAGCAGCAGTTGCTTCCATTTTCACTCATCGAACTATCTAGCGCTCAAAAGATGTTAGCTCAGTAATCATAGTATTTGTTGGCCTGAAAACCTCGGTCTCAAGGTTAGAAACAATGGATTCCTTCGAAGCTAGAAAATATCCTCTCAGAGCAGGCTTGGGCACAGTTTCTTATGGCCGTGTTGCTTCAAACAACCCTTCTTGATCAAGTCTTCACCTCAACGCTGACAGAGGTGGATCCAAAGTAACCGGCGACAGGCCCTGAAACCTTCACGACTGACGGAGCTGTTGATATTCCACTTTGTGAAATGATCAAACGACACAGTAAGGTTTGGCTAGCGTAAAACACAAATCACATACAAACAAGTTTCCTAAAGATAAATCAAGAAGTCGACTAACTAGTCAGTAGGATGGTTACATTAATCGACACTAGAGAAACAAACTGGTGCAAGTGAAACTCGAACATGGAAATACCCTCTAGTTATACTCTGCAAAGTGGAATCCGACGTCCTCCCTAGGTACCGTGGTATAGCCTCGCATTCACCTATGTAAGTTCATGAAATATGGGCAAGTAGGTTTCCATCTCACAGTCAATTACTAGGCGGGTACAGTCGATAGTCGAGAAGATCGTAATGAGAAGGATAGAAAGTCCAAAGCCATTGAAGGGTGCCGAAAGAAATTGGTCCAGAAGTCAATGGAGGATATTGAACATATTCGAGGTCCATGGATCTGCGTAGGAAAGTACGATCAATATTTTTCTCGAGAAAGACCCAAATTATACAATCCTCACTACGTTTAGTCCAACTTTGGAGAGGTTATATCCTTTTCCTTTCATCATGCGACCTCATGTTTATCCCCTATGTTAGAGGGGGGTCTTGGCTAACTCTTACGATGTTGGACTCAAAACAATCCCCATCTCAGACTCCAATGTTTTTTTTGAATGGCCTTGAAGATTTTCCTCTTCACACCTAATTCAAGGCCCTAAAACCCTAAAATAATAGGTGAACCCTACAAACATAAATTCTAATATATTTTAAGTTAAGCATTAATTTTAAGGTTTGATTTACACAAAGGATGCGGTCATGAAACTGATGGTGTTATGAAGAGATGAATAAGGAAGATAACTTTAAATAATTTGAAAGAAAAAAGATACTTCAAAACTAAAGGAAAGGTTGTAAAAAATCTTTGTAAAAAAATCAACTTTTCTAATCAAAGTTTCAAGATCTTGTAATTTAAAAATTTCCTAAAAAGTTCTTTCGTTTGACTAAGAAAAATTAATTGTATTTCAAGAAATCAAAAAGAACTTTGAAACAAAGACTCGTTTTCTTTTACAAAAAACAGTTGACTAAGAAAAAATAATTGTATTTCAAGAAATCGAAAAGAACTTTGAAACAAAGACTCATTTTCTTTTACAAAAAACAACCTTGACTACTTTACCAAACTAAATGCAAGAAACTATTTTTTTATTTTTTTTCGATTTGCTCTAACAAGAAAAACTAAAGTAAAAACTTTTTTCCGGTTTTCAAAGAAAGAAATGGGAACAAAGGGAAAATTGAAAACAAGATTGATAAAGAAACTACTCCAACTGCGGATCACATGGATTCAACTAGGAAACCAAATAGAGGATCTAAAACTTGACAGTTTGCTCTAAAAATTTTAGGGAAAACAAAAGAAAACTAAAGAACAATTTAACTGAAACTTTAACACAAGCTATGGCCAAAGATAGAGACTCTGATAGGTTCAAGAAAGTCCTGATAATTCTAAACTTCTATCAGGAAAGAGAGAAACTATCTCCTTTTTAAAAAACACTTTCAAGACACAAAGATGCGGGATGTTGTATCAACAGCTTGCATATGTACATGGGCTATCTACTGTGCATAGCGCTTATGTACATGGGCTAACCCAAAACAGGGCGCGTACACCTCTAATACTTTTCAAAAATAAAAAGACTAGGTAGACTGACATGGTAGGGAAAGATGGTATGCACCTTGTAGGTGACCAAAAACCCTTAAAAGTCTCAGTAAACTTGACTGAAACACAAAAGAGAATCAAGAAGACAATTAAAAAACCCAAAACGCCTCCCTCTAAAACCCTAGAGAAACTCCCTAGTGGATTCGCCAATTCTTCTAGTGGGAAAATTCCCCTATAGCTATACCAGGGTTTAAAGTATAGACAGAGAAAATGAATCCATAAAATTCAATCTAATTTCTACACTACCCCAAACATTCCAAAATATATGAACAAAAAAAAATGAAAGAGTTTGTCGGAAACCGTACCTTTTATCCATTTTTCGGTGTTGATCTCCTCAAGCTCTGTAGCTCCCGAGGCTGCAAGTCTCCTCCCAAAGATGACCAACATCCACAAATAGGAAAACAAGGCTACAAGCATGTTATTTTGATTCATAAATTATGGTTAGATACAAATTATTATGCATAAATCAAAGAAAAGACATAAACACCATCATTTGTGACATGGAAAATATATTATTTTATTCATCAATCAAAGATTGAAGCTTACAACCTTTGTAGGTCGATGCTCCATGAACTTGGTTCAGGATCCTCTTAACAATGCTCCAACTGTACCTTCCATAAGCCTCTTCTCACAATATACTTATCACCTCAAAGGGAAGGGAATGGATTGTATGGAAGAAAAGGGGCTAGAGAGAGAAAGTTGAGGCAATAACTCACAAAAGGTTGCAAATGCTTGGGCAAGGAAAGGAAGGAAAATTGCAGAGATTTTCATCGTTCTAATGCTTGATTGTGGAATGAGACCCCAAGACCTCATGTTATATGACAAAAGGATAGTTATTCGGTTGGGGGATGGGCTATATAAGGTGAATTGGTTTGGAAACCTCCAATAGCTCGTAAATTCCACTGAACTCCTTATAACTTTTCAATTTTCACAAATTTTGGAGGTATAAATGAGTTATTTATTGTGCAGCAGGCATATGCACGCAGTGTATCTAGCATGCAACAAGCATATGTACGCGGGAAATAATGTAGCAGGGAACGTACATGCTCTAAAAATTGGTTTTTTAAATAGAGTTCCTCAACAGTGATTTGTCAAATTATGCAAGTAGGAAGTCCAATGCCATGTATGGATGAATAGGGCATTTTAGGGCTATAATAGGCGGGCTAGCAAGATGTTGGACATCGCACTAGCCCCCCCGCGGGCCTGGCGTGATGTCGGGCATCACGTCATCCCCCTGCGAGCCTGACCCAGGTCTCGTGGTCGTCCATGAGACCAGGGCCAGGCCCGCAGGGGGATGACACGATGCTATATATGGCATATATATATATATATATATATATATATATATATATATATATATATATATATGAATTTTGTTTAGATATTTATTAACTTGGTTTAGTTTAAATTTTATTTTTTAAGTTTTTTTATATAAATTTTATTTTTTTGTTGTAATTTTAAGGTGTTTTAACTTCATTTTGTTAATTTTAAAAAAAAAATTCTATTTTAGGTTTTTTAATTTGGGGTTGTTGTTATATGTTTTTAAATTTTTTATTTTTTTTCACCTTTGTAATTTTTTTTGAGCTATAATTTTTTTTTTTTTTTTAAGTTTTTT
>ML787740.1:341133-378338 GCA_009831015.1 Picea engelmannii
TATATATATATAATTTTATGGTTTTCTTTTCCTCTTTGTTTTTTTAGGCTTTTCTTCAATGCTTTTTTTTAATATAAATTTGTTTTTAAAATGTTTTTGTTTTTTTTAATTTCATTTTTTTTGTTTTCTTATTTTTTTTAGTTTTTAATTGATCCAAAAAAAATGAATTATAATTTTTTGCTAAATATTTAAAAATCGTGTTGTTTAACTACAATTATTTTCAGTAAAATAATATGTTAAAAATGATATTTTCAGCGATATTTAAGAAGTATGGAACCATGGACAATTGGCGCAAATGGAAAAACTCCCATGAAGATCTGAACATCCCTCATGAGTTGAACCTCCAACCATTGTTAAATCACATCAACTCAAGGAAACTCCTTAATCAATAAGGGGATGACATCCTCAGATGGGGTCATACCACCACCGACACCTTCAACATTCAAGAAGGTTACGTCCTTAGTGCAAGACATAGATCCTTACCGACATAAGAGATCTAGGGAAAAATTTGGGGAGAAAAGCTTTGGCCAAAAATTAGCACCTTTCTTTGGTTAACGACGCACATTAGTATTCTCACTTGGGACAACTTAAAGAAAAGAGGCTTTATTGGCCCTTCTTGGTGTCACTTATGCGGTTTAGAAGAGGAAACACATAATCATATTCTCAATCTTTTCTACTATAGTTCGTGCATCTGGGATCAGAGTGCAAGCATCATGAAAACCACTGACAGGAACCGTACAGACATCCAGGAGACCATCGAGGGATGGTGAGAGACAACTTTTCTGTCCCCGATCCTTAACATAATTGACATATATTTAAATCGACCTCCAGGAACCAGCAAGAAGTCTGGACCAAAATCCACTCCAATATTAAAGAAATAATCTACTTGCACCATTGGACAAACCAAGATTTAAATTTCCCAATGAATAAGCGTCTCATCTTCAATTCCTGGAAACTCAATTTCCCGCCCCTCTCTCACAGGCCCCTCTAAAGATGTCAGCCATAAAACCAACCCCTCCCATTAGAAGGCTCCACAAAATAAAATTCGATGGAGACTCCAAGGGGAATCCGGGACCTGAAGGATATGGAGAAGTCATTCGCAACAACAAAGGGGAAATCCTCCACATTACTGCTAGGAATCTTGGGCATAATACCAAAAATTCAATAGAAATCTGGGGCCTACTCAAAGGTTTGCAAGAAGCCAAATATCAAGGGATTTCCCTCCTCATAGAAGAAGGTGATTTGTAGATTGTCACCAATCTCCTATCTCATCTCCTCAACGGGGAAGATCTGGAGAAAATTTCTCCAAGTTGGAGACTCGTGAATGGCTTGATCAAAATCAAGTCTATCCTCCAGGCTCAATGGGTAATCATTCCTTCCCACGTTCGAAGAAAATCCAATCAAGTTGCAGACATGTTGGAAAAATTTCTGGTAGACTTGCAAGAAGGAGAATTCTCGTTCTCTACAACCTCAGATCCTACCCATCCTTTCGTGATCGCCTACCGAAATATGGGTCATAACAAGGACCAGCCCCTAGATGGGGTGTTTTTAGTCTTAACACTTGGAAAGCCAGAGGGGAGGCCACCTGGCCAGACCACCTACCACCCTCCCTTTATTGTCACCTCATGCGATTAAAGCCCTAAGACCTTCATTTTGGAGCTGGTGATGAGACGATGACGTAGTCCATCCCATCTCCATTAAATCTCCCATGCAACAAAATGTCAAACACTTCTATTAGGCTAGCATCGAATGAGGGTCGAGGAACGATGGCAGGGGTTTTAATTACGAAGGCTAATTCGAAACCACAGCCTCCGAAGTCTCAGTCCCTCATGGTTTACGAAGTCGTCTTGTCTTTCTAGTTCACGCTCCTATCATCCTCCTGGCCTCTGACTTCCAACTTCTCTCCACAGTTTTTACAGTGCTTCAGGGCGTGGTTGGTCTAGACCAACCCCTCGCACTCTCGTCGCGTGTTCTTTTCTGTCTTCCTAAAGGAGTCTTGATGCCTCGTCTCAGAGGAAAATCGAAGCGAGGAGTGGCCTGGTATGCGGCTAGGGGAAGGGATGTGTGTGATGGTGGATCTTCCCAGGAAATCGATGGTGTCCCCAACCTAAAACCCATTGTAGCTCCCCATCCTTCTCAGCCAACACGAGAAAGTACCCCGGACCTCTCCCCGCTTTCAAATCCCTTTGTTTGTCAAATTGAATGGTTCGATAGTTTTAGGAATTCCCTTGGCTTCACTCCACCTCCTCCCTCCCCTCCTCGATGGCCTCCACCACTACCTTCTCCCCCTCACCACCCCCATCCTCCGCCTCTTATCACCTCCAATGCTCCTTTTCCTATTACTCCCTCCTTCAACATTCCCACTTCCTCCTCCGACTCTCCTCTCTCCCCTCCGCTCCCCTTAGCTTGCCCGTGTTGTGCTGAAAGAGATGCTCTCGAGGAGACCCTGGCTAACCTCAAGCATGTATTAGCGCACGTCAAGACCACCATAGATGAGATACAGAGAAAATAATTCGAGCATTGGAGCCGCACGAACCTCATGATGACCTTCCTGCAGGACCTCAGACAAGCTATCTTAGACACAGATAAGCTCGACAGAGATAATTTGTAGGTGCGTCAGGAATTTGTGGGGCAAAGGTTGGATCTCAGAACTAGTTAATTATGCTTCTGGTTCAGGCTTCCTGGTTCTATGTTTTTAGCTATGTTTTAAGTTTGGATTCTATGGGCATGCGAGGCTACCCAATCTTGGAATTTTTTTTGTCTTAATCTAGCAGTCAAAAACTATGCCCTGCATGGCACTATAGATAATCTTATTCTATCACTCTTCAAGTTTTACAGACATATTTTGGCCGTGTGGCAACATTGGTTTCCCATCAAGGAAATGCTACCACATATGAAATGCAAGATAGACAACTGTAGTCTTCATCTTTTGCAGGATTCAATATAATTTTATAACTTACAAAAAAAAAGAAATATGGAACCATAACTTAATTAAGCACACATAGTTATATGAAAAAACTTAATTTAAAAAGATAAATGGTGTACAACATTTTTAACATTGGATGAAGCATGTAAATATGATTTGTTTTTTTTTTGCTAGTTTGTCTGTGACCTGCGGGATTAGCCTGTGGATGATAAACCATGACTCAGGGGCATCTAAGCCATCAAAATCACTTGGAGATCACACCCGGCCTCAGCCACACCAACCGTTAACATGGTTAGATTTTTTTGTCCCTGCAGGTTTCGAACCGGTGACTTTAACATCATAGAGTGCCTTAACAACACACTCCCTCACCGATTTTCCTACACCTCGGGGACAAGCATGTAAATATGATTAAAAACATCATTGAATAAAAAAAAATAAAAAAGTTTGAAAATAGATGAAAAAACGAAGTTGAGAAAAAAAAATGAACTATTTGAAAATAAATGAAAAAGCAAACATTTTAAAAAAAAAGTGGAAACCTTATGTATCGAAAATTTAAAATATAGAAAACCCACCTAAAAAGGGAGGGGGGTGCTACCGGTAGAACCATTTTTAAAAATGGGGTAAGAAACTTGACCCCCCAAAAATCAAGAACATTGTAGAGTTCTCGTTAAGTTGTTAACTATGTTAGTAACAGTGTGGCGGTGGTTTCATCAGTTATTTGACACTTATATTTTAGGGTGGTTAGACGGGGCAAGGATAGGTGGTTGCAGCCACCGGTAGCCAGAGAACATAGGGGGTTTTACCATCCTTCTTGTTGTAGCCAAAGAATTGGGGATTTGGAGCTTCCCTGAGGTTGTAGCCTGAAAATATAAGGGGTTGGAGCCTCCTTCTTGTTGCAATTGGAGAACAAAGGAAGTCGGTGCTTCCAATCAATGTAATTCTTAAGGACATATAAGAAAAAATATTATGTGGTTTTCTCCCACATTGGGTTTCCACGTAAAAATATTGGTGTATTGTGTATGTGTATGATTTTTCATTGTTCATGGTTTATTTATTCTTCACGTGTTGAATGATAATGGTAAATTGATAATAAATACAAACAATAGTTATATACCGGGGTTAAGAAGGATTAAAAAACTTTATTATTGATTCACCCCACACCTCCCCTTTCAGTAATCCAACACATCACACCTTAAACATCGTGGTCTTCTACAACCAATATTAAATGTTGCACCTTTCAGTTCTCTAATTTATTTTCTTTCATTCCAAGAATTTTGTCTACCTTCCAAATAGTAACTCTTCTAAATGGCGGCTTCTTCTTCACAACAAGAGATTGTGGCTCCCCTCGTACATATATGATGGACAAACTGACTAAAATAAACAAATTGCAATAAACAACAACAACTACTTTACTCTCTTGTGCTAATCTATAATAGATTACTCTCACATTTCTCTCATCATAATCATGGGCTCTCCCGCGAGGGAGTACAAGAAAATTGTCTCAAGATAGATAAACTACCTTGATCCATTGGTTGAGGAAATATCTCAACTTCACACCAATCTAGGAAGCTAACTAGCTTAAGACAATTTATCAAACCAACTAGGTTTCAAAAACCTCATAAAATCGAGGAGCAAAGTCCTTCTCGTAAAGACCAAAACTCTAATTCATAATGACCAATACAAATAGGAGTTGCATATCCCAACATATGTTTAAGTAGACTTGTGTCAAAAGTCTAAATATATGAGACAAAAATTAATATATATATAGATATATATTTTGGTGCTCACTATTAATCCTCCAAGATCTCGATTTAAATAAGTTTGCATTCTCCTTCAAAAACATTATTTACGAGTATGTATATTTTTTTAATAACCTCAACATGTGTATTTCACATTACTCACGGATATTTCTATACCAAGCCTGTTCAAATTGATAATACTGAATTAGCAACACTTGCTTCTGGTTTCCTGAAAGTCAAAATAATTAATCTCTCATATCATATAGGCATAATAAATCACGGACTAAAATTTCTGGCTCCGACATGTTTCTCTACTCTTCTATCTTAAAAAATTTCAAAATATTAAGCATTTGGCTGGCAATTACCACCCTTACAGCGTTCTCTTTACATCTAATCGAAAAGTTTCCCAAACCATAAACATTTTGACTAAAGATAGATTACCATTTTGTAACTTTGGTTATAAAAACCCCTTATTTTACTTTTGAACTCATAGACTTTAATCCTCATAGTGTTGCATGTGCCATTGAGAATGAGATAAAGTTTAGCATAAATTTTCTAAAACAGTGATTATCTTACATCTCCTTAACTAAAAAGATCTTTGACTTTTAAATGATAATCAATTATGCAGAATCATGCTAGAAGATTAACACCATTGCCGACTAGTCTCATCCAGTACTGTACAATTTGTGAATTGTATGTAGCCAACAACTAAATTTTGAGAATCTCAAAAGATAAATTTCACCAAAGTAAAGCAAAAGAAACCCCACGACAGAAAACCCAAATGAAAGGTCTTGCGAGCATCTCAAAGAGTATTTGGGCAAAAGTCTCCGCTCATCGCGTTGTATTTGATGGAACATCCTCTGCTAGATGATCAACATTTGCATTTTCATCTACATCGACGGAGAAGCTTCTCTTGGAAAGCACGCTAGTGCTAAGGACTCATTCCTAGAATGGAAGGTCTACTCGTGAATGTTGGCGAAGAGAATAAACTGTTGCTCCGGCTAATTTCTGCTACTCTTGGCTAGAGAGATGAGGTAGAACCCTCCTTGTGGTCAACATACACCATGAACGATTTCATTGCCATCTTCAAAGACTTCCCTGTTGATGGATCACCCATCTCACTATTATTGTTATCCTTAACATTAGGATCCCTCATGTAATCGCAGAGAAGAAGGGAAAAGAACAAAATGAGAGCTATCAATGACACCGATCTAGTAATCAAGTAGTGACCCCAGAAACTGTCCATGCTTAACCTATTGTAATCCACTTTTTCTCGTGAATATGTACAGGCGGTGTTATTTAACCACTTGGCTTGAATCTGTTGCATTTGTTGGTCCTATGAAAGAGCCAGAACAACCCTGGAAATATCAGAGACCAGCGGAGAGCCCTTGGAAAATACCTGTGCAAAGGTGTTGATCGTGAGAGACTAGCCATATATAGAAGAAGTCGTTTATGCATTGATATTCAAACAAATTATTGAAGATTTGAAGGAACTTACAAATCCCAAACTGCTAGTCTTGTAGATAGGTCCAACCATTGTATATCCAAAATGTGCATATAGAGAATCTCATCGAAAAGGGCAGCACCGCCTCCATTCTTTGTGCAGTTTAAAAGAGCCTCTCCACCTTCCTTTAGTGTTGAAAATGTTCTAAGACTTTTGTGGGACATGTTAAAGTGCTCCTATAGGTATTCACCTACAAAAGAGCCTTTTTGATAAACTACTGGTACCTCACTGGCTCGGAGAGAATCAATATCTTTAACGACAGGATTCAATTTTTGTACCATGAGTATATACGTCACACTGATCATCTAGCTAGATGTTGTTGGAATATATAATTCCTACTTATCTAATGTTCTTGCTAATGTATTGAGAGGTAGAGTTCATCTCTACTTGAGTTGTGTGAGCCTATTATTAAGAGGTTGTTAGAGAGTTGGATTGATGAGATCTTAGTTTGGTGTGTGGTTGAGATATTCTCTCAACCACTCCAGTTATCTTTAAAATAAGTTATATCTGATAACAACCTGTACACTCTATATAATAGAGTCCATTGTATTGATATTGTAAGCAATTGAAGATTTGTTTATATCACTCTACTCTCCCATTTTAACATGGTATCAGCTTGACTCCCTCACGGGAGTGCCCAAAAATATGTGGAGAGTAGAATAGATAATTTCTGAGAGCTTAACATTGTGACCCGCCATTGTTTGTGAAGATGTTTTCCATCGCTGCTGGAGTTTGCAATCACTGCTGGAAATAGCGTTGAGATGTTATCTAGAGTGACGTGGGACCGCGTTCTGTGTTCCCTCTAGTTGCGTGCTGTAGCTGCTATTTGCGCTATTTGTGACTGCTACAGATCCGATAGATGTCTGAGTTCTAGCCTGCGTGGAGGAGCCACAGTCATTCATAAGAGAGGAGTTTCGCCGTCTGTGTATAAGAAGAGAAGTTTCCCTGTTGAAGGGATCTGCCAGCTTGGAGGAATGTTCTGTCGGTAGACTGGGGATAATCCGTGGGCATTTTACATTTCGCTCAATGAGATCTGATGTCGCGGTTTTATCATTCAAACAACATTGCGCTGACGAGTTTGGATTAGCTTTTAATTTTTCTCACTTGGGTTCCATTGGATTTCTCGGTTCTGTTGTGTTAGCCTGCTCTAATCAATTTTTCAGAGTCAATTAAGGCCATTCAGTTAAGTGGGTGGTATTCTTCCCTAATCTGCTGCCGTTAAATTCAACCTTTGGCTTGACGACTCATTTACTCAGCAGTTCTTTGTACTGAACAGTACCACTCATGAGAGCGAGCTTCTTTGGAGTCGACAGCTGGTGCTCAATACTTCTTGTGGAAGACGCGCGAGATTCTCTGTGAAGGGATCCGTTTTGGCAATAGGTTTGGGCGAGGCCTTTGCAGAATTTGGCTGTATTTTGGCTCTGTTTTTGTGTGGGTTTTGGTATTGGGGATGGAGGATAGCAAAGTTACAGAGAGCCACTTGACATCGGCCGCAGCATTTGTGGAAGGAGATGTGCGTTTGTCCGTCCAGAGAATGGTGTACTGATGAAAGTCTTCGGTGGGGTCGAACCAGAGCGTGTTGTTCGCTGTGTGTGAGGGTGCCTGAAAACAAGTCACACACAGGTGTAATCGCTGTGCAGAGAGCCATTTTTCTGTTTTCTGGAGAGCGTTGATGGTGAGGAACCGCCTAGAGTCCTGCACGTCAATCCCCGACTGAAAGGTGACTGGAGTGGTAGGCCTGTTATAGAGCAGAATGCTTGCTACAGGATGCAATGGGGTACAACTCAAAGGTTTGAAGGGTGGCGAACAAAGGATGACAATGATACTAGCTCAAATTCAGATTTCCAGCCTATAGAGAGGTGGAAAGGTAATCTTATGGAGTTGGCAATGAGAACAAAATTGTGTTATATGTTGAAAAAATGTGCTGGCCAAAATGTGGACTTTCTAGGAGTGGTTGCCCCTACTTATGGTTGTAGTTACTTTTTTGAATCTTCACACAGCAACTGGTCATGCTGTTTCAGCTTTGCAGTTTTGCAGCTAAAGAAAATTCTGCCTCATGCATCTGAACCAATTAAATGTCTCATGTCACGGTGGGGAATGGATCCAAATTCTCTTAGTTGTTACTCCTATGATATTGTTGGTAAGCCTCATGATCTGTATGAGCGGATACGTGTTCGTGTGACAAATCGTTGTCCATGATATTGCAGAGGACTCATTCTTTGAGTTTTGGAGAGGAGCTGCAATTACTGAGTAAAGGAGCTGCTATTGTTGGAGTTTGTTGTTGTTCGCGCCATTACATGGAGGTGTTATAGCGAAATGAAGTGAGGTGTACGTGCCCATTCCGTCGGACTCACAAATGGTTGATTGTGAGAAGTGTGATTGAATTATGATTTTACAAGTATTGTTATTGATATTTTTTGGTTTGAAGGTGTGCATAGTTGTGTTATTTGTGAGACATGTAATTGAAAAGCAAGACTAGGATATTTTGATGTAGTGGTCCTAGAAAATTCTATGTACCTGAGCCATTGTATACCCCCTAATGTGAAAAGTTCGTGGTAATCTAGAAACCACTATGTAAAGCATGGTTACAGGTAATCCAAAAAAAACCTGATACATGGTTGAGGGTAATCCGAGAAAACCCAGAGCACGGTTACAGGTAATCCGAGAAAACCTGGTGCATGGTTGAGGGTAATCCGAGAAAACCCAGAGCATGGTTATGGGTAAGCCGAAATAAAACCCAAGTTGATGACGATGTGATGAAGGGGGAGCTATGAGGAAGAATGGTTGAATGAACCATGTAGTTGAAAAGGATTCCTATAGAACTGGCGGTTATAGCGGCTGATGACCCATGTATTCCGGTAGATGGATTTCTCTTTATATGGACGTCAATAATCAGATGCAGGTACAAGAGGAAGCACATGAAGATATGACCACAAAGATATTTAGATAAGTACTCATTAAGGGAGAGTGTTGGAATATATAATTCCTACTTATCTAATGTTCTTGCTAATGTATTGAGAGGTAGAGTTCATCTCTATGTGAGTTGTGTGATCTTATTATTAAGAGGTTGTTAGAGAGTTGGATTGATGAGATCCTAGTTTGGTGTGTGGTTGAGATATTCTCTCAACCACTCTAGTTATCTTTAGAATAAGTTATATCTGATAACAACCTGTACACTCTATATAATAGTGTCCATTGTATTGATATTGTAAGTAATTGAAGATTTGTTTATATCACTCTACTCTCCCATTTTAACAGATGTTAAAATCAGAACTACAAATAGGCAGATTACAAGCACCAGTTGAGATAAACTGCTCACTAACTTCTCCCCTGCAATATAGTATAGAGAGAAGGAAATAAAACTTCATATAAAGCCGTGTAAATGGTGATATTCTCCTTTTTCATTTTTCAAACCATAGGACAAAACAAAGCATTTCAAATGGAAGGGAAATCGCTTACTGTGTGAGAAAACCAACGTCGAGAACGAAAACCTGGATCAACAAGGCGAAGGAAAAAGAAGAAAAGTCGGGTTATTGGAGACTTTAAACACAACGAACATACATAAAACAGTGCTCAGATCATAGATAAGTATTGAGAGTAAAATATTGTGGGTAATATACCAGAGTAGATTCATCACTTGATCTGTAGGTTTTCCTCTGAACTCGGGATTTACCCTATGATCGAATAACCATATTACAGATCCTGTGAACACGAAAAATTTCCCT
This sequence comes from Picea engelmannii, assembly GCA_009831015.1. Classification (NCBI taxonomy): domain Eukaryota; kingdom Viridiplantae; phylum Streptophyta; class Pinopsida; order Pinales; family Pinaceae; genus Picea; species Picea engelmannii. The sequence continues at coordinate 351,028 of ML787740.1, forward strand.
TTCGTGCACCACATGCTTGGAGTAAAAGGAAGCATGAACGCCCAAGTGTTATTTTCTTCCTCTGCCTTGATAGGAACTACCATTACTAGACCTGATTCTGTAAATGGTTGTGTGAAATGACATATTTACTTTGATTTGCTAAAATTGTGTTATCACCCACAACTATATCAAATTTCTGCCAAACAAACTCTAAATCAGTATTGGCTGGAGTTGAATTTTTGATGATCAAAATTAAAAATCCAATAGCCAATAGACTATAGAAGGTAGGTACCTTCATATAAAATATAAACTTGATAGATAAGGTCATCATAGCAGTGTGTATGGTTCTCGTCCCCATAGGGAATGAGATCATAAGGCAATGCATAAGTTGATGAAGAATGCAGGGGAGTGATTTAGGAAACAACAGACAGTTACAAGAATTTTAGCACTATGTAACAATATTAGTAAGCTAGAACAACAGTTTCAACAACTTTTTCAACAATAGTTTCAACAAACTATAAAAAGCTATTACAACATAGACTTAAGTAAACCACCCTTACATCATAAACTAAAATAGATACTCTGATGCATAATGTAATTAAAATACACACAGATAAATATACCCAAGCTACGACAAGAAATAAATATTGAGTTTACAAACTCTCAATGAAAAAAAGAACAAAGCATAAATACATAGCAATACTTTGTTTCCCAATTCAACCCAATGTTACTCAAATTCTCTGTCTATTTCATTTCCTCTTCAAAATCAGGATTACATAGATATATATATTGGTGCAATTAGTGAGTTAACTTTCCCCTTCGCTATGCCTAAATCGAATTTGGATTTTCAGAACATTGATGGTCAATTGCCCCTTTGAAATTCGTTGAGTTGAGATAAAAAAACAGTGGATGCCCCTTTGCTACTTCAATCGGTAAAAAATGAAATGGTGTGGTGGTGATAACCTTTAAGAAGTTCAGCGGTCAAGGCGGTGGCACAAATCTGGGCGCTAAAATAAGTACAATTTCTAACATTCTCCCCCTTAATTATTTCACTAGAACAAAATTGATGCAAATCCAGGTTGTTTTTTCAGCCTTCAACATTCAAAATTTCGGTTATTTCAATATGTTGCAACATGTTCCCACACATTGTTACATTATACAAACCCCTATATTTTTCCTGTGAATTTCAAACAACTCTATTGAAAAGGGTTTTGAAAATATGTCTGCAAATTGATCTTCCAATCTGCAAAAATCTATAGGAATTTCATCATTGTTTATCATCTCTCGAATAAAATGATATTTTGTATCAATATGCTTAGTCTTCTTATGGAAAACATGATTACGTGACAGAGCAATGGCTGATTTATTATCATAGAAAATATGAGTTGGTTCTTGTTGTTCATGCAACAACTCAGTCATAATCCTTCTCATCCTTATTTTCCATCAATCTCATATCATCGAGGTTCTTTCACATAAACCTCTTCTTCAATAAATCCATTTAAAAATGCGTACATTACATCCATGTGATACATGCACCATTTATTTGGAGCAGCAATGCCTAACACCATTCTTATCATATCAAGTCTGGCTATAGGTGAAAAAGTTTCATTATAATCAATATTGGGTTGTTGACTGAACCCCTAAGCTACAATTGTCCGCTTGTGCTTCTCAACTTCACCTTCAACATTTAACTTGGTCTTGTAAATCCATTTAACACCTATACAATTTTTATCTTCAAAAAAAACTACAAGTTCCCAAGTGTTATCAATTTCCTTATTCAAAGCTTCTACCCAAACTTCGTCTTTAATAGCCTCATCAATGCAAAATTTGAAACTTGATAGACTTCATCATTTTTCTCATATAATTCTCTTAAACGTATAGTCTTCTGACCTATAATTTGTTTTTCTTAATGAAACTAAAGTAGGATTTGATTCATCACTTATGTGTGAACCTGTTTGTTATCCACCGTGAGCTCATTTCTCACCGCGCTCATATGTTATGGGCATTCTTGGTTGTGATGGGATGAATCCTAGTGATTGTCTTACAGGAGTTCTTGCTATAGGTATATGTGAATGTGGAATACAATTTACATCTTGTACGACATGCTCATCTCCATCATCATCTCCATGGGATACTTTAGCTCCTGCTGAAATAGTTTTATCAATGCTACCATCCCAAGCCTCTTCTTATTTGAACTCAACATCTATGTTGATAACCAACTTCTTGGTGATAGGATTATAGAGTCTATATGTCTTAGACTCCTCAATGTATCCAACAAAGACACATTTCTCACTTCTGTCATCCAACTTTTTCCTCGTCTCTTCAGGTACATGTGTATAAGCCACACACCCGAAAATACTCAAATGGGATACACTGTTACATTTATCATTCCAAGCTTCCTCGGGAACATGGTTTTTCACACTCTTAGTCAGACTCATGTTTAGAATATAAACTGAACAAATAACTGCATCTCGCCAATATTCGTTCGGAATATGTTTCTCCTTCAACATACTTTGAGCCATATTCATAATTTTTTGATTCTTCCTTTCAACTACTCCACTCTGTCATGGAGTATAACGAGTAGTAAATTGTCTCTTGATCCCATGAGACTGAAAAAATTCATGAAATGAGTCATCATATACTCACCTCCTCTATTTGATTTGAAGGCTTTAATATGTTTTCCACTCTCCTTTTCAACCATAACTTTAAACCCTTTTGATATATCAAAATATTTGTACTTCTACTTCAACAAATAAAGCCATTTTTTTCGACTGAAATCATCAATAAAAGTCATAAATTAGCACCACGAGTCAGTGAAGGTGTTTGCATCAGCCCACATAAGTCTATGTGAACAAGTTCCAATGGAGCTTTATCCTGTATGAAACTCCAGAAATAAATTTATCCCTATGATGTTTTGCAAGTATGCAACTCTCAAACGAGCTTGTTGGTTGTTGAATATTGGGCAACCCTTTCACTATCTGCTTCTTATGTAGCAAATCTAGGCCACCAAAATGTAGATGACCATACCTTAAATGCCATAACCATGACTCATCTAAACCTTTAGATTTATAAGCATTCAAAGAGTCAGTTAGATAATTTCTCATTATAAGTGGAAATATTTTATTCTTTGTCATCTCTACCCTAGCAATCAACTTCTTACTTTGATACTTATCATAAATTGTACATACCTTGTTCTTGAAGAACACTATTTACTTTTTCACCATTAGCTTTCCAACACTTAACCGATTTCATTTCATACCAGGTACATAATAAACATCATCTAATTTTATTCTTTCATCATTCCTAGTATAAACAAGAATCACACCTTTACCATTATCTCTTACCTTACTCTCATTACCCAACTTTATCTCCTACTAAATACTGGCATCTAAACTGGAAAACAAGTCTTTATTTCCGATTATGTGATTGCTACATTTGTTTTCCAAAAACCAAACATCAATTGAAGTTTCCTAGGTGACATTACAAGTCAGAAACACAAGTTTCTAGTCATCCTCTTACTCCTCTATCATGTGTGCAGACTTCTTTCTAGCATATGCTTGCTTCTTCCAACACTTGTTATCATAATGTCCAAACTTATTACAATAATAACATTGTACCTTAGATTTATCATACCTATGATTTCCTTGCTGCTAGGATCCACTACTACTCCCCCTTAAACTAGGAGGATTTTGTTGAGTTTTCTCCTCAGATTCATAATCATTTTTTATATCTCTAAGATTAGTAGTTCAACCTTCCCTTCCTCTGCTACTAGACCTTCCTCTACCTCTGGCTCTAGTAACATGCAACTTGTATATGAAGGAATTCTCTAATGGATTTTCATATCTAGACATCCTCGATTCATGAGCAATCAGAGAACCATTTGATTCATCAATATGCATTTAACTAATATCTTTAAATTCTTCTATGGGTACAACTATGGATTCAAATTTTTTTGAAAATATCTAAGAACTTTCTCAATTACTCTCTTGTCTGAGAGGTATTTACCATATTTCCTTAGCTAATTCACAACATTCATGACTTGAGTCATGAAACTATCAACTGACTAATTTTCCTTCATCTTTAGATTCTTAAAGTCGTTTCTCAAATTATGAACCTTAATGGTCTTTACCTTGGATACGCCTTGATAGTTAGTTTCAAGAGTGCTCCAAGCTTGCTTTGAAGAAACAACACTTGATACCTTCAGAAATATAGTTTCATGTATGCCTTGTTGAATAAGACAAAGGGATTTCTTTTCCTTTTTTATGTTCTCCTTCAACAAAGCTCACTTAGGATTTGTCAGAGCCATTTTTGTTGTTTGGTCAACAGGCTTTAGATAACCAATTGTAACAAACTCCCAAAGATATTGAGAACATAGAATTGTTCTCATCCTGATAAACCAAGCATCATAATTCTTTTCAGTCAGAGATGGAATCTATGGTTGAGTCAAACTACTGCTTGTAGACATTTCAGATCAGATTCCAAATCACTGTACCCAGTTACAACGAGGAACTACTAATATTACTTGCTCTGATACCACAATGAAGGATACATGAGAGTGCTTCAGAAAACAACAAAATTTTATAACAATAATTTCAACACTATGTGACAACATCAATAAGCTACAACAACAATTTCAACAACATTTTCAACAAACAATAAAGAGTTATTACAACCAAGACTTAAGTAAACCACGGTTGCATCATAAACTAAAATCAATACTCTCATGCATACTCTAATTAAAATAAAGACACAGAAATATACCCAAGCTAGAACAAGAAATAAGTATCGAGTTTACAAACTCTTAATGAGAACAAGAATGAAGCATTAATACAAAGAAATACTTTGTTTCCCAATTCAACCCAATGTTACTCAAATTCTTTGTCTATTTCATCTCCTCTTTAAAATAAGGATTACATATATATATATACTATTGCAATTAGTAGGTTAACTTGCTCCTTCCCTATGCCTGATTTGAATTTGTCTTTTCAGAACATTGATGGCTCATTTCCCCTTTGAAATTCGTTGAGCTCAGATTAAAAAACAATGGATTCCCCTTTCCTACTTCAATCGGTAAAAAATGAAACGGTGTGGTATTGAAAACCTTTTAGAACTTCAATAGTCGAGGTGGTCTCACAAATATGGGCGGTGAAATAATTACAATTTCTAACGATTGCTTCAGTTACGGTTACTATCAAATGCTACTTTGACAAATTCAATCAACCCATGTTTTAAGGGAACTCCAATTTTCAACCTCTTACCATTGGTTGGTTGTTTCCAACCACGAGGCACTTATGTAGATCCACCGGGAAAAATGACAATTTTAAGTTCATCTATAGTATTATCGTGGTGGGATGACGATTATGCACCAAAGGGAAGTTGTTTGGAGAGTTGAGTTTTAGTATTCCAACACCCAACTACACGATAACCATTACCCACCACATTCTCTATTTCCTAATTCAAACCCACAATTTCTCCATCATGAAGATGAAACAGCCCGCTTACACCACTAATGTTTGTCTCGAGGAGCTCTGTCAATAATTGTGGTCCTTCCCGAAAGACGGTAGGTTTTGTAGAAATTGGCGAAGAATTTATGAACTTCATGAAATTAAAACTTGTGTTTCGTAAATTACCAATTTCCCGAACTATCATCCAGACGACATTATGCAAATAAACAATAGACATTTAGCTAACCTTTTCTTCATAAGGGTATTCAAGTCTAAATTTGTGTTTCCACCTTGGACAGAAGTATCTAAACTTGTTGCAATTCTCGATATAATTTTTTACTCCTAGGAGACCTTCCATGTATTCCATGGAAGAATAATATAACAAAACATCCCAAAGGCTGGTCAATTCATCTTTAGTTATCAAGACGTAACCATTATTCATCAATCCTAATCGATTCACCTCCATAAGGACTTTTGAAGAAAGATCAGACTTCATGTAAGCAACGTAAACTATTGATTCCATTGTCATTAATTTTGTTAGCTCCTCTCTGATGGCTACCTGGTCAACAATTAGTGATATAACTGATCTATATTCTAGTTCTGACCAAACCTTCCTAAGTGTAGCACTTAATGAGGTGACTGCAACGCTACCAAATTCGTCATTGGAATAAACAATTGTAACTCTTTTCCAGCCATAGTCTTAAATTCGTCATCGAAATAAAAAGTTGTAACTTTTTTCCGGCCATAGGCCTGAACTAGGGCCAAAATGGGTTGCATTTTCAATGCATCACCATGTGCCATGCGAACAAAACATGGAAATCTGTGGTTGGAGAGCAAGGGCCTAGTAAGAGAAAGCAAGGGCCTAGTAAGAGAAGGAAACTGTGGAAAATGGAGGCGGATCGGGTTTCGGCGATTACAAACGCCGAACACAAAAACAAAACACATCACAGATTCCTTAATCGTGAAATGCAAATAGGTTGTGGGACCCAATATTTCGGGTTTCGGCGGTTGGAGAGGTGAGACACAAGAATGTAACAATGGTTGCAAAGTCGCGAAATGCGATCAAGCCGTGGGCCCAGGCAGATCATAGTTCAGGGTTCGGGGTTTGCCAACACCCAATGCAAAAGCAAAACAAAACAACAAATGTCGAATTGTGAAATGCGTATAATTTTTGGGCCCACCAATTTGGGTTCAGAGTTTTGGTAAAACAAAAGAAACTCTGTGCGAATTTAACAAGTAAACTCCAAATGCCAAAAATGAAAAACACGAACAGAGTTTACAAGCTCAATAAAATATATATACAGAGAAAATACCTCTGAATGCATAATAACCAATTCGATTCAAAAAAAGTTTTCAAAATCTTATGGATTACAATCCGTTTTAGATACTTATACAAAACGAAAAATGCCCCTTCGATCTATGAAATAATTTGATTAAGGCGGTGAAGGTGTCTCGTGGCCTACAAAGGTTAAGGCGGCCACTGTTTAAGAAATGTAAGACAAATTTAGTGATTGGTACTTGAACCGCGAGTCTTGAAGGGTCAAGACGACCATCGATGCGTTGTTCATATAGGCGGTGAAATGATTACATCCTGACATACTCCCTATTAATCATTTCAGAGAAAAAACAAACTAAAAATATGTAAAACAAATTTGTTGTAAACAATGCATTACAGGTTGCACACCCCAATATTTCTTCTATAGATTTAAAAAAATTCATTTCCCAAAGGATTCGTAAATATGACTGCAAATTGTTCTTCATATCTGCAGAACTAAACAAAAATATATTTACCAGTTATGAGCTCCCGAATGAAATGATACCTTGTATCAATGTTCTTACTCTGTTTGTGAAAGACATGATTCTTTGACAGTGCAATGGCATATTTATTGTCATGGACAATTTGGGTTGCATCATTCTGGTCATGCAAAAATTCATTCAAGACCCTTCTCATCCACACAAATTGACATGCAGTTGCAGCTGTTGCAACATACTCTGACTCAATAGAAGATAGAGTCACAATGGGTTGTTTCTTTGATGCCCATGCCACTTCTCCCGATCCAAGATTGAACACATACCCAGATTTTTTTTTCTGTCATCAATGGAACATGAAAAATCACTATCAGTATATTTGATGAGCTCAAAGTTTAAGATTGATGTGTATCGGATACCAAAATCAATTGTTCCAGCAATGTATCTCAGGATCCTCTTTCATGCTTTCCAATGAGTACTCTTCGGAGTCTCCATGAATCTCGAAACTAAACTTACATCAAACATGATATTAGGTCTGGTTGTTGTTAAGTACATAAGGCTTCCAACCAACCTCTTATACAGAGTTTTATCAACATATGATCCCTCATCATACTTGCTCAGTTTAATACCAGTTGCCATTGGTGTTGCAGTTGGTTTGCAATTCAACATTCTAAACCTTTTGAAAACTTCATTTTCATAGTTAGTTTGACAAATGAAAATGCTATCATCAGATTGATTCACTTCAATTCTAAGAAAATACTTCATCAATCCTAAATCAGTCATTTCAAACTCTGTTTTCATGGCACTTTTAAAATCATCTACAGATAGATCTTCAGTAAAAATCAGGTCATCAACATACAGGCATGCAATCAAAATTTTACCTACCTGTTTTATCATTGTATACAAGGTTGGCTCACTTGGACTTCTGCTAAAACCAACACTAATCAAGTATTCATCAATCCTGTTATACCAAACTCTAGATGCCTACTTCAATCCATATAAGGATTTCCTTAACTTGTAAACTTTATCTCTGTGTTTATCAATCTCATAACCTGGAGGTTGTCTTACATAAACCTCTTCTTCCAAATATTCATTTAAGAATGTAGATTTAATGTTCATCTGATTCATGATCCATCTATTCTGAGATGCAATAGCTAAGACCATTCTCATAGTGTCAATTCTTGCTATAGGGGAAAATGTTTCATTGTAATCAATACTGGGTTGCTGACTAAACCCTTGAGCTACAAGTCTTGCCGTGTACTTTTCAACTTTACCATCTGCATTCAACTTAGTCTTATAAACCCACTTAACACCAATATTGTTCTTACCTTCAGGTAAAACTATAAGATCCCAAGTGTTATTTCTTTCAATGGAATCAATCTCCTCATCCATTGCTTTTATCCAGACATCCTCTTTAGAAGTTTCATCAAAACTTACAGGATCATAAGCTATAAATGCAAAATTTGAAATCTGACCTACTTCTTCACTTTGATCATATAATTCTCTTAAACTTCTAGTTTTATGTCCTTTAAGTCTATTTTTCAATGAAGATAAAGTGGGATCTAATTCATTGCTTACCTGTGAATCTATTTGATGTCCACCATGTCCAGATGGCTCACCATGCTCATGAGTTCTGGGCATTCTAAATTGAGATGGGTTGAAATCTGGTGCTTTCCTTGTTGGACTTCTTACTGTAGGCATATGTGCATGTGGAACCATATGCCCATCTCCTTCAGCCTGCTCAGCTCCATCATCATCTTCACAGGGTAACACAACTCCCTCTGAAATTGATTTGTCAATACTTCCATCCCAGGATTCATCTTCTTTAAATTAAACATCTCTGTTGATTAAATATTTATGGGTAATGGGATTGTAGAGTTTATATGCCCTAGACTCTTCACTATATCCAACAAAGATACATCTCTTTCTTTTGTCATCCAACTTCCTCCTCATTTCTGCAGGCACATGTGCCAATGAAACACATCCCAAAATTATGAAATGAGAAACATTGAAAGGCTTACCATCCCAAGCTTCCTGAGGTACACGATCCCTCACGATCTTGGTCAGACTTCTATTCAAGATAAAAATAGAGAAAAGAACTACATCTCCCCAATATTCATTTGAAATATGCTTCTCTTTCAACATGCTTCGAGCCATGTCCATGATAGTCTAATTCTTCCTTTCAGCCATTCCATTCTACTGTGGAGTATGTCGAGCAGTAAACTTCCTTTTAATTCCATGAAGATCATAGAATTCAATGAATTCATTTAGTTTATACTCACCTCCTCTGTCATACCTTAAGATTTTAATGGTTCGACCACTCTCATTCTCAACCATAGATTTAAACCTTTTGAAAACATCAAAATCTTCAGATTTCTTCTTCAACAAATACAACCAAGTCTTTCTACTGAAATCATCAATGAAAGTCATAAAATAAACACAGCCAGTTAAAGAAGGTGTTTTCTTAGGTCCACATAAATCTGTGTGGACAATTTCCAATGGAGCTTTTTCTCTGTAGGAAACACCTGAAACAAATTTCTCTCTGTAATGCTTCCCAAGTATGCAGCTCTCACAAGAGCTTGCAGGTTGTTGAATACAAGATAACCCCTTTACCATATGTTTCTTCTGTAATAGATCTAAGCCACCAAAATGTAAATGACCATATCTCAAATTCCATAACCAAGATTCATCTAAACTTCCATCTTTATAAGCATTCAGAGAACCACTCAAATCATTTCGCATAACAAGTGGAAACATTCTATTCTTGGTCATCTCTACTCTTACAATCAATTGTTTGTTGGGTAATTTATCATAGATTGTACATACCTTGTTCTTGAAGAATACTTTGTACTTTTTTTCCATCAATTGTCCAACACTGATAAGATTTCATTTTAAACCAGGCACAAAGTAAGCATCATCAATATTTCTTCTCCGATTGTTCTTAGTGTAAACTGGAACTATACCTTTACCATTGACTGTAACCTTACAGTCATTTCCCAGTTTGACTTCAAATTGAATACTAGTATCAATAGAATAAAATAAGTCCTTATTACCATTCATGTGGTTGCTGCAACCACTATCCAAAAACCAAATATCACTAGCATTTTCCTGAGTGACATTACAGGTCAGAAACACGGGATTTTGATTATGCTCAGACTCATTTATGATATGTGCAGAGTGCTTTCCAACATATTCCTGTTTCTTCCAACATTTGTTAGCAAAATTCCCAAACTTCTTACAATAATAACATTGCACTTTAGTTTTATCAACCTATGATTTTCTTGCTACCAAGGTTTGTTGGTGCTCACTCTTAAAGTAGGAGGATTCTGCTGGAACTTCTGCTCAGACTCTGATTCTTCTCTGTTATCCCTTTGACCAGAAAATCAACCTCCTCTTCCACAAGTATGAAACCTTCCTCTACCTCTACCTCTGGTAACATGCATTTGGGATTTGAAAGCATGCTCCAATGATCCTTCTTCATATCTGGATATTATAGATTCATGAGCAACAAGAGAACCAGTTAACTCATCAATTTGCATTAGACTTAAATCCTTAAATTCCTCTATGGGTACAACTACACGTTCAAAGTTCTTGGGTAAACTTCTCAGCACTTTTTCAATAACTCTCTTATTCTCAACATCATCTCCATACTGTCTGAGCTAGTTCACAACACTCATTACTTGAGTCTTAAAAGTATCAACACTTTCATTATCCTTCATCTTCAGATTTTCGAAATCCCTTCTTAAATTCAACAACTTGACTATCTTCACCTTGGAAACACCTTGATAACAAGTTTCAAGAATGTCCCAAGCCATCTTCGAATATGTAGCGCTAGAAATCTTCATAAAAATGGATTCATTTAATCCTTGTTGGATTAATCCAAGAGTTTTGTTGTCCTTCTTCCTATTTTCATTTAGAAAAACACGGCCAGCATTAGACAGAGCTAATTATGCTACTGCATCAACTGGCTCAACATAACCATCAATGACATAAGTCCACAAATATTGAGAATGCAGAATCATCCTCATCCAAATGTACCATGAATCATATGACTTCTCGCTCAGGATAGGAACCTAAATCTGAGAAGCACTGCTACCAAACGCAACCATTTATAAAAATTGAAGGAAATCAAATAAACTCTAGCTCAGTAAAATTGTGCAGCAACAGGTACAATGTGCAATCAATTGAGTGCTTGAAGGATGAAATAAGCAGGCTCTGATAACAAATGTGGGAAATGGAGGCGGATCGGGTTTCGACGATTACAAACGATGAACACAAAAACAAAACAAAACAAAGATTCCCAAATCGTGAAATGCGAACAGGCTGTGGGACCCAATATTTCGGGTTTCGGCAGTTGGAGAGGTGAGACACAAGAATGTAACAATGGTTACAAAGTTGCGAAATGTTATCAAGCCATGAGCCTAGGAAGATTGGACTTCGGGGTTCGGGGTTTTCCAACACCTAATGCAAAAGAAAAACAAAACAACAAATGCCAAATTGCGAAATGCGTATAAGTTTTGGGCCCACCAATTTGGGTTCGGAGTTTTTGTAAAACAAAATAAACTCTGTGCGAATTTAACAGGTAAACTCCAAATGCCAAAAATGAAAAACATGAACAGAGTTTACAAACTCAATAAAATATATATATACAGATAAAATACCTCCGAATGCATAATAACCAATTCGATTCAAAAAATGTTTTCAAAATCTTGTGGATTACAATCCGTTTCAGATACTTATACAAAATGAAAAAAATGCCCCTTCGATCTCTGAAAGAATTCCATTAAGGCGCTGAAGGTGTCTCATGGCCTGAAAAGGTTAAGGCAGCCACCGTTTAAGCAATGTAAGACAAAATTAGTGATCGGTGCTTGAACCTCGAGTCTTGAAGTCAAGACAACCACCAATGCATTGTTCATACAGGCGATGAAATGATTACATCCTGACAGAAACGACTGGGACTTTGGATGCATCTCGCAGATGTAATATGAATTCTGAAACCTCTGACGCTTGTGGCCTAATTATTGCTACCATTTCCTTTTCCAACTGATCAAGAGATTTTTTTACAAAACAAAAATAATAATCAATCTCAAACTGCTCAGAAATGAGATATTAGAAGAAATTAAAGAAAATAATTAAGAAAATGATAATGTTTTTTCATTTCTTCGGTGACTATTGAATGTCTTAGTTTTCTCTTACTTTTTCTACTAGTTACATCTTTTGAATCCACCTATTTTCTCAGGGGAGTGGGGTATCTCGCACCAACGAAAATTCATTCATTATAACACAATGAATACGAACGAAGAAACAATCTCACAAACTGGGTCGTTTTCTATTCATATGTAGAAAATACAACCTAATATTGAAAAGAGTGAAGATATGTAAATTACCCATCGAAGTCCCCTGAATCGTATCACCACCCATGTCGTGAAACTGAAGAACCAGGGGAGAGTCGTTGAGTAGTTGGGTGTCTTTATTAATGTTGTTACATGCCATTTCAAGGGTGTTTTTGGCTACTTTTCCCACCCAAGAATTTTAGTTCAATACAACACCTATATTCACCATGTTGTCATAGTGGGCTGCACGACACAAATTTCGAGTATTGAGGAATAAAATGCAGAAAATCATCAAAACTGGCAACACCTGGCCTTCCATCTCAAATTTTATTTCCAAATCTGGTTATCCCTTTTGGTTTGGATGTAAATATAGACTATGGAGCCCAATGTAATCCACTATATAGACTTTGTCAAAGTCGAACATCATATTAATAATAAATAAATAACGAATGAATTGTGTACTTAGCATGTTTGGTTCTCCTTTATGCTTTGAATTTGGGTTTACTTAGAGACGTTTGTCGTGACATTACAATTCTGAAAGTTCCATTTTACTGCAATAAAAAAAATTGCATTTGGGATGGGGACGAGGGATGAAATGGAAAGTTTTTGTTTGCAAACCGAGACCTGTTTTTTTTTTATATTCATAACAATCATTAAATAATGAGATTAATCAATATATAATTCTTAAAAATGAATATTTGAAATTCAAGGTAGGATGTCATTATGAATTTCAAAATGGTATAATATATATAGATACATTAACTTAATATTTGGTAGGTGTTATTATTAGTTGTTCCCAAAGGCCTAGAACTATAGTAATGAGTTTTCCCTTTGACTATGTATTAGTTTATTGTTGACTTTAAATTTGTGTGTTATATCCAATGTGTAACATAGGAAATCAATATATGTGTTTTTTTAAATAATAAAAAAACATATTTTTCTAAAATTTAATTGTCTAATATCTTTGATGTCTTATTCCAGGCGTCATTCAATGTATTAAATTGGTTACACAATTAATGGATTTTCCAATTTGAAAAGGATGTTGGGTGCATAAATGTTGGATGACAAAGTAATTTAAACGAGAAAATATTGTGAATGAAGTGTTATCCATCTGTACTTGTTACAAGCTTCACGTATTTCAAAATTTAAAATTAATTGCAACATCCATTCCATCGTGTTGTTGATATCTTCCTTCATATGAAATGGATTTGGTGCATGTCGAAAAGTGCCACCTAACGAACCACTCAATGAAGAGACAGTCCTCTACAATCCTCTCACTTTTTCCATTCACTGTCATCGGTGGGACATTAATGGACTTCAGGGATGGTGGGATAGTTCATTGTATTAAATTCTCTAATAAAGCTAGAAACATGACCTTTAGTCGAACCTTCAATCCTTTTCCAAGAGGTCTACTTTAGGCGATGGTCCACCCTTATTCTTCCTCGGTCATGGCGGGGTGAGTCTACAAGTATCTCAAACTTTCATGATCTATTTGTAGTTCAAATTTATTCCAATTAAATAATGCTAGCATGCCTCGCTTTGTATCCTCTCGCAACAATAGAACCAACAGTTGAGAATATTACGTAGACATTATTTCACTTCGATTGTTCTTCATTAGAGTGAATAGTTCATTATAATGTGAGTCCATAGTATTTGCAACTACTCGTTTGCTCTCCTGAAATTCCACTGGTTAAATATGTGTTTGGCTATTTAACCAACAATTAACATTACTAGTCACATTGAGACATTGATCTGACATGTAAGCTTTTCATATGGCACATGAACAACAGGGTCAATAGTTAATTCATAAGAAGATCATTTTGGGATGAAAATATGAGAGGTGAGATATCGGAGGATCTTTTAGCCTCTGCTGCAACTAGGGTACACAGGGTGTAAGATTCATGAAGAAAGCAATTTGAAGTCGTGATGACCAAGTTAAATTTGAACAAAAATGGTGAAGATTCGCATGAATATTGTTGATATGGAAGATCAAGTAAAATGTGTTGGCATGTTTACAAGAAGAGCATGCTTGTCATTGATGGAAAGAACAACAACAATGATGGCATGTCTACAGGCACGAACAACAACAATGATAGAATGCTTACAATTATTGATGGCAAGAACAACAACGATGAAGGTATGGTTATAGGAAAGAATAGTAGCGACGTTGGCAAGTTTATAGTTGGGAGACAACAATGGAAAATAGGCAAGCAAGGAAGATCAACAACGATGATGGCATGGAAAGATCATAAGCATAAACTCCATTTTGGAGTTTCGGATACCGGGAGTTCCAGGAGTCAAGGAAGCAACTCACGGTAGAAAATTGTGAAATGTGAAACCATGACTTAATCTCCATTTTGGAGTTTCAGATACCGGGAGTTGGAGGTGTCAATGAAATCACGACAAGAATGATGAAATCGTGAAATGTGAAACCATGACTTAATCTGAGTCCTTGATCAAAGGGATATCATGGACCGTTGATCTTACTCCATTTCAGAGTTTCAGATACTGGGAGTTGGAGGAGTCAAGAGTCGAGACTCTTCATCACAGGAGTCCCGAAGTTGCGAAATGCGAAACGTCGAAATTCCGAAATAGGCACATCAAAATCTCCATTTTGGAATTTCGGATACCGGGAGTTGGAGGAGTCAAGAGTCGAGACTCTTCATCACAGGAGTCCCAAAGTTGCGAAATGTGAAATGCCGAAATCTTGAAATAGGCACATCAAAATCTCCATTTTTGTGTTTCGGATACTAGGAGTTGGAGGATTCAAGAGTCGAGACTCTTCATCACAGGAGTCCCGAAGTTGCGAAATGTGAAACACTGAAATCTCGAAACAGGCACATCAACAAAGACTCCATTTCATAGTTTCGCAAACCAGGAAATCAAAGATCAAATGAACTTTAACCTTTGAAGTAGCGAACCCCAAAATCCTGAAACAGGCACATCAACAAACCACATTAGCTAAGGACATGTGGCACAATCAGGCAATGACATGTGTCAAGCTGATTCAACATTTCAGGCACATGTAAGTCACAATTCTGAGTGACACATGGAAGACACATGGATCACGACATGTCATCGAGTGATGTCATTCCAGGAATTTAGATTTGGTAGTTTTAGCATCAACTCTCCCCCAAAGTCGCAAAAAATGAAATTTCGGGGCGAAGGATAGCCGTCCAATCACCATGAATCATGGACCGTTGATCTAAAGAGTGAAGCACTCGAATGATTAGAAAGTGGTCATAGGATGTGCTTACATCGTCGAGAGTTGGAGGAAGGTGCTAACAACTAAACTCCATTTCGGAGATCGCGACTTGGAGAGTCGAGATGCCTCGCAACAGGAATTTGTGACATGCGAAATCGCGAAATGGTGAAATGTGAAAAACACCTTCTGGTGTAGGCTGTGGTCACCATCAGTGGTCATGTGAGAGGGAGGAGCTAGCACCAAGTTAAGCTCCTTTTCGGTGATCGTAACATGAAGAGTCGAGACTCTTCACCACAGGAATGCCAAAATGTCGAATTGCGAAACAACAAAATCAACGCGAGACCCTATGCTTGTAATCCAACAATGTTGGATACTTGGAAATATGATCAAAGGGATACTATTTATTTTCACAATAAATCGATCCGTTATGATTCAGTTAGCAGAACTGAATCATGACTCTTGCATGGTTGGCGATTTAGTTGCTGATGCATTTTCTTGGAGGTTCAAAGTGTAACTGCGAGAAGCGACTGATGGTTTCTACCAGAGGACTCGAAGATACTTTAGGGTGATCACCATAGAAGATGAAGAGTCTCAAGGCATATTCCAATGGCATGAAGACTGTTCATAGAGGCTATTGACAGATGTAAGACCGTTGGAGCCTAGAACTGCAATAGAGGGAATGAGCTTGACTGTGATAGAGAAGATGAAGAGTCTCAACTGCTGGAGAGGCTAAGGAATCTAGGCATAACACCCAATGATGATGGATGCATGGTTTTAACCACTAGAGAAGATGAAGAGTTGAAATGATGATTACGCAGATAACTCAACATGGGGAGAGCATGTAGAAGCATTGTGAATAGAGGATGCAGAAGATGCACAGAGAGAATAAAAACACAGAACAAAGAAGAGATTGGATGTTGTTGAGAGTGATTCAGGTGTGTATAAGGAGGCAGAGTGCAGCTACTGAAATGCACAGAGGAGGAATGGTGCATAGATGGCACATGGCACACAGTGCATAAAAGACATACGTAGCGACCATGTGTTGTCAACTATTCTGACTGAAAAATGAATTGAATTGTAGAAAGGTAAAATTACAATATGCTCAGTGTGAAGAAAGCTCAGAGATAAGGAACAAAAGCTAAACAAAAGAGAAAAGGTGAAGAGAGAAGAATGTGCATATATCAAAGAGCATGAGAAGGACATAGAAAGAACAGATAGAAATAAATAGCAAGTGAAGACAAATATGAACAGAGCAGAAGAATAACGTAGCAGAGAAGAATTGTAGAACAATGAAGAAGTGGTAAGAATTGAGTTATCTGTGTTGTTGGTTATTCAATCATTTATTTGTAAATAGGGTGGTAGGGAGGTGTTAGGGAGGATTGTTGTCCTCAAAGGTTCAAGTGGGTGCTTGAACACAGGGAGTTGTAGCTTCCATCTGGTTGCAACTAGAAAAACTAGGGTGGTAGGGAGGTGCTAGGGAGGATTGTTGTCCTCAGAGGTTCAAGTGGGTGCTTGAACAAAGGGAGTTGTAGCTTCCATTTGGTTGCAGCCAGAAAAACTAGGGTGGCAGGGTGGTGCAAGGGAGAACTATTGTTCTATGTTTTACAGGTTGGTGCCTATGTGACTGGAAGTTGGTGCTTCCATCCAATTGGTGCTGGAACACTTAGGGAGTTGTTACTTCTTTCTAGTGGGTGCTAGAGAAACCAGGGAGTTGGTGCTTCCTTCTAGTAGGTGCTAGAGAAAACAGAGAGTTGGTGCTCTTAGCGAGTTGCAGCTTGAAAAACAGAGGTTGTAGCCTCACAATGAGTTGGAGCTCATATGTATGATAATGTACAAAATGTAAAAATTACTTATCATACCAAGAAGAAGAGGTTTTTACCCTTTATGGGTTTCCTTGGGAAATATCTGTCTCTGTATATTTCATATGTGTGACTGATGTCGAATGTTCTATTGCTTACCTCCCTGCATTATTGTGATTGTCATTAATTTCTCTGCAAAGAGTTTAAAATAAGAATAATTGTTTTAGCACGGTAACAACTGATTCAACCCCCCTCTCTCAGTTGTCCATCAATTGGTATCAGAGCAGGTTCCTTTTATCTAAAGGTAGATCTGTAAGCTTAATAATGAAAAGTCATTAAGGGACTTCAACCACTAAGCCTCCTCTGTTTGACGGAACAAATTTTTCCTTCTGGAAGGTTAGAATGAGAACATACCTAATGGCTTTAGGTGTTGATGTTTGGGATGTAGTAGAGACTGGATACATAAAGCTTGTTGTGCTAGATTCCAAGGATGATAAGTTAGAATTTAGATTTAATGCTAAGGGAATGAATGCTATCTTGAATCGACTTGCAGAAGTCGATTTTGTAAAGGTGATGCACCTTCAAACTACCAAAGAAATGTCGGATAAACTTATTAGCAGCTATGAAGGAAATGAGAAAGTAAAAGATGCCAAACTTCAAACATTTAGGTTGAAGTTTGAACAACTAAAGATGAATGAAAATGAAACATTTAGCAAGTATTTTTTAAGAGTTGAAGAACTTGTGAATGCCATGAAGGGTCTTGGTGAGAAGATTGAAGAATCAATTTTAGTTCAGAAGATTTTAAGATCTTTGCTTGATAAATTTAATCCAAAAGTCTTCGCAATAGAAGAACTAAATGATCTTAAAACTTTGTCCATTGATCAACTCCTAGGAACTTTAACTGCATATGAAATGAGAATCAACAAAGATAAATCCATTACTAGAGAGGCATATTTTAAAGCAGACAAGGATACTGATTTAGATTTAGATGATATTGAGGAAAAAATTGTGAGAAGGTTAAAGAAAGGATCAGGAAAATATCAAGGAAAGATTCCCCTCAAATGTTTTAACTGTGATAATATAGGTCACTTTTCAAATAAGTGTCCACACAAGAAGAAGGACCAGAACTCTGAAGGTGAAGAGAAGTACAAATAAAAAAGATTTGATAGAAATAAAATTTTATGTGCAAACAATGATGACTCCTCAGAAGACACGAATAGTGACTCTTCCTATGAAGATTAGGTAAATGAATTCATGCTTATGGCCAAAGAGGATTATGATAATAAAAGAATAGGAAGTGATGATAATGATGAAGAAGTTGTGGTTGACATGGAAGGAGAACTGATGAGTGCACTGGAAGAGATTGGCAGACTTAGAATTAAGAACAGAAAGCAAAAACAATTGCTGATACAGTTCAAGAAAGATAGTAAACAACCTAATGAACACTTTTCCCTACTAAAAGTGGAATTAGAAGAGGAAAAGAAAATTGAGGACATTCTGAAACAACAGTTATCAGAAAAGAAGACAAGTTGTAAATCTCTGGAAGAAGAAGTAGTGAAAACTAGGAAAGAGTTGGAGAAGTTTCAAGCCTTGTATCATCAGAATCTGTCAAGTATCAAAGTCTCATAAGGATTAGCCACCATTCTGAATCAACAAAGGAATCCAAAGTTGAAAACATGTTTGGGTTATGAAGAGGGATCAAGTAGTGGTCATCCAAGCAACAAAGACTTCATCAAGTTTGTCAAATCTACACCCAATGACGACAAAAAACTTGCAGAAACAAAGGAAGATAATCAACTTCCGAGGAGGAGTAAAGAAAAAGGTGCCAAAACTAAATCTGTAGAACAAAGAAATAATGCACTCCCTGCTCAAGGAAATCATCAGCATGGAAGAAATTGACCTGCTCAAAGAAGACAACCATTTTCCAGGTACCAAGGATTTTTCTATGGATATTGTTTTTCCTGTTCTAACTTTGGTCACAAAGCTGTAAATTGTTCCTTAAGACTTAGATATGAGCAATTAAAATTTCCAAGGAATAAATATCTGCCACAACAAAGAATGATGCAACCAAGTAACAAACCATCACAGATTGCAAATTGCCAAATTAAGTCTAAAGACATGCAACTGAGGAGGTCAAGAAATAATAAACAGTCAATGAGTAGACAACGCTACAATAATAACTTTGACCTATTGAACAATGATATTGAATGCTATAACTATCACAACTTTGGCCAAAAAGATGCAAACTGCCATCTGAAGAATTACAAAGTAGATCCAAGGATAAATTTCTTAGATAGAAAGGCCAGCACATGGAAAAGGAAAGATAGTGAAAAATGTGGTCTAGCACTTTCAAGTGAAAAAAAAAGGCCTCTGGGAATATAGACAGTGGATGTTCCAAACACATGACTGGAGACAAGGATAAGCTTTTGTCCATAAGTAAAAGAAAAACAGGAAATGTAATCCTTGAAATGATGAACCAGGTAAAATCAAGGATAGAGGGATGGTGAGTTTGAGTAATGACAAAGGAGATGCCCATCACATTCTGCTTGTGGAAGGTCTGAAACATAATTTTCTCAGTACAAGTCAAAAGTGTGATAGAGGCAGTGAAGAGGTGTTCACGTCCAAAGAGTATAAGGTAAATGTAAACTCAGGACAAGTGGTGACCAAAATCATAAGGACAAACAACAATGTTGATGTTGAATCCTCCCCTGCAAGTAAATAAGAAGATTCAGATACAGTAAAAGAATGTTCAGTTAACATTTATCCCATGGAAGAAGTAGGAGAAGAATCATGTCATAAGTTGGAAGCATAAGTTTTGAAGGTTGAGAAATAAAACACCCAAATCAATTTATTGAATAGTTCCATGACCCTAGATAAAATCTTGGCTAGTCAGAGATCACCAAATGACAAATCTAGTATTGGACTCAAGAAGGTAGAAATCAATGCTTCTGAGAAACCTGATACAGGTCCTCCATTTGTAAAATGGAAAAGCAGATGTAAGAATGTTTGTAGTGTTTTTCTCTTGTGATGTATATGGTCATAAAAGCCTTGGGTTGTAAGAATCATGGAAGAAAAATGAATTTGCAGTAATAGAAATTGATGAGAATCAATGGGCAGATCCAAGGGTTGTTTGAAAAGTATGAGCTACAAGTACGTAGTGTTTCAGTAGGACAACAACATCCTCAGCAACAACATTTTGTTTTACAAAATGATATACATGACATCCTATAGAGATAACAAGAGGAAATACCTTGTCAAGGAAAGCTAACCTTTTAGGAATAAAGGGGGAAAATAGTCAAAAGCAGAGAGATAACAGTGACAGGGGGATTCATCCAGTTATGACAAGAAAAGGTTGATCAAGGAGTCCCAGTAAGAGAGGTGAGAAATATTGAGTATTCTACAAAGGATACAATGGAAGATGAAGATGAACAGGTCCAAGAATCAGAAGGAGAAGACTCTGGTTTAGATACAAATATTTTGCAGGCCTCAAATAAGAAAATCCATCATGTTAGGGGGAGTTTGTGTTGGTTGAATATTTGATACCTCTTAAACATACTGCAATAGCTCGAGGGGAGAATGTTTTCTTTGACATTGATGTCAAAGGGGGAGAAAAGGAGTGGTCTAGATCGGATGCTACAGTTGGAGGAACAAACACATTAGCGCATACATTCAGGGTTGCCATCAATGCTAAAGGGGGAGATTGTTGCCATGTTTACAAGAAGAGAATTCTTGTCATTGATGGCAAGAAAAGCAACAATGATGGCATGTCTACAGGAAAGAACAACAGGAAAGATAGCATGCTTATAGTTATTGATGGAAAGAACAACAACGACGAAGGTATGGTTACAGGAAAGAATAGTAGCGACGTTGGTAGGTTTACAATTGGGAGACAACAATGGAAAACATGAAGGCAAGGAAGATCAGTAGCAATGATGGCATGGAAATATCAGAAGTGTAAACTCCATTTCCAAGTTTCGGATACTGGGAGTTCCAGGAGTCAAGGAAGAAATTCACGACAGAAAATCGCGAAATGCGAAACCACGACTTAATCTCCATTTTAGAGTTTCGGATACTGGGAGTTGGAGGTGTCAAGGAAACTCACGAGAAGAATGATTAAATTGAGAAATGTGAAACCACGACTTAATCTGAGTCATTGATCAAAGGGATATCATGGACCATTGATCTGACTCCATTTCGGAGTTTTGGATACTGAGAGTTGGAGGAGTCAAGAGTCGAGACTCTTCATGACAGGAGTCCCGAAGTTGCAAAATGAGAAACGCCGAAATCCTGAAACAGGCACATCAAAATATCCATTTCTAAGTTTCAGATACTGGGAGTTGGCGGAGTCAAGAGTCAAGACTCTTCATCATAGGAGTCCCGAAGTTGCGAAATGCGAAACGCCAAAATCCCGATACAGGGACATCAAAATCTCCATTTCTGAGTTTCAGATACCGGGAGTTGGAGGAGTCAAGAGTCGAGACTCTTCATCACATGAGTCCCGAAGTTGCGAAATGCAAAACGCCGAAATCCCAAAACAGGCACATCAACAAAGAATCCATTTTGGATTTTCACAGACCGGGAAATCAAATATCAAAGGAACTTTAACCTTTGAAGTAGCAAACCCCGAAATCCCGAAATAGGCACATCAACAAACCACATCAGCAAACCACGTCAGCTAAGGACATGTGGCACAATCAGGCAATGACAAGTGTCAAGCTGATTCAACATTTCAGGCACATGTAAGTCACAATTCTGAGTGACACATGGCAGACACATGGATCACGACACATCATCAAGTGACGTCATTCCAAGAATTTAGTTTTGGGAGTTTTAGCATCAACTCTCCCCCAAAGTCCGAAGAGATGAAGTTCTGGGGCAGAGGATAGTCATCTGATCACCATGGATCATGGACCAATGATCTGAAGAGAAAAGCGCTCGAATGATTAGCGAGTGGTCATATGCTATGGTCACATCGTCGAGATTTCGAGGAAGGTGTTAACAACTAAACTCCATTTCGGAGATCACGACTTGGAGACTCGAGATGCCTCGCAATAGGAATTCATGACATGCGAAATCGCGAAATGCCGAAATGTGAAAAACAACTTTTGGCGTAGTTTGTGGTCACCGTCAGTGGTCATGTGAGAGGGAGGAGCTAGCACCAATTTAAGCTCATTTTTGGTGATCGTAACATGAAGATTCGAGACTCTTCACCACAAGAATGCCGAAATGTCGAAATGCCGAATTGCGAAATGGAAAAATCAATGCGAGACACTGTTCTTGTAATCCAACGGTGTTGGATACTTGGAAATCTGATTGAAGGGATATTATTTCTCTTCATAGTTAATCGATCAGTTACGATTCAGTGAGCAGAACTAAATCATGACTCTTGGACGGTTGGCGACTCAGTTACTAATGCATTTTCTTGGAGGTTCACAGTGTAACTGCGAGAAACGACTGATGGTTTCTGCCAGAGGACTTGAAGAGACTTCAAGGTGATCGCCAGAGAAGATGAAGAGTCTTGAGGAATCTTGCAATGGCATGAAGACTGTTCATAGAGGCTATTGACAGATGTAAGACCATTGGAGCGTGGACTTGCAACAGAGGGAATCAATCGACTGTGATAGAGAAGACAAAGAGTCTCTACTGCTGGAGAGGCTAAGGAATCTCGGCATAACACCCAGTGATGATGGATGCATGGGTTTAACCACCAGAGAAGCTAAAGAGTTGTAATGATGATCAGACAGAGCACTCGACATGGGGAGAGCATGCAAAAGCATTGTGAATAGAGGATGAAGAAGATGCATAGAGAGAATAAAAACGCAGAACAAAGAAGAGATTGGGTGTTGTTGAGAGTGATTCAGGTGTGTAGAAGGAGGCAGAGTGCAGCAGCTGAAATGCACAAAGGAGGAATGGTGCATATATGGGACATGGTGCACAGTTCATAAAAGACATACACAGTTACCGTGTGTTGTCAATTGTTTTGACTGAAAAATGAGTTGAACTATAGAAAGGTAAAATTACAGTATGCGCAGTGTGAAGAAAGCTCAGAGATAAGGAACAGAAGTTGAACAGAAGAGAAAAGGTGAAGAGAGTAGAATGTGCACATATCAAAGAGCATGAGAAGGACAAAGAAATAACAGATAAAAAGAAACAACAAGTCAAGCCAAATATGAATAGAGAAAAAGAATAGTGTAGCAAAGAAGAATTGCAGAATAGTGAAGAAGTGGTAAGAATTGATTTATCTGTGTTGTTGGTTATTCAATCATCTATTTGTAATCAGGGTGGTAGGGAGGTGCTAGGGAGGATTGTTTTCCTCAGAGGTTCAAGTGGGTGCTTGAGCAGAGAGAGTTGTAGCTTCCATCTGGTTGCAACCAGAAAAATCAGGGTGGTAGGGAGGTGCTAGGAAGGACTGTTGTCCTCAGAGGTTCAAGTGGGTGCTTGAACACAGGGAGTTGTAGCTTCCATCTGGTTGTAGCCAGAAAATCCAGGGTGGTAGGGTGGTGCAAGGGAGAATTTGTGTTCTCTGTTTTACAGGTTGGTGCCTGTGTGACTGGAAGTTGGTGCTTCCATCCAGTTTGTGCTGGAACACTTAGGGAGTTGTTTCTTCCTCCTAGTGGGTGCTAGAGAAACTAGGGTGTTGGTTCTTCCTTTTAGTGGGTGCTATAGAAACCAGACAGTTGGTGCTTCCTTCTAGTGGGTGCTTGAGAAACTAGGGAGTTGGTGCTTCCCTCTAGTAGGTGCTAGAGAACACAAAGATTTGGTGCTCTCAGCAAGTTGCAGCTTGCTAAACAAATGTTGTAGCCTCACAATGAGTTGGACCTCATATGTATGATAGTGTACAGAATGTAAAGATTACTTATCATACCAAGAAGAAGAGGTTTTTACCCTTTATGGGTTTCCTCAGGAAATATCTGTCTCTGGATATTTCATATGTGTGATTGATGTCAAATGTTCTATTGCTTACCTCCCTGTATTATTGTGATTGTCATTAAGTGCTCTACAAAGAGTTTAAAATAAGCATAATTGTTTAAGCACGATAACAATTGATTCCCCCCCCCTCTCAGTTGTCCAACAAAATGGCTCTGAAATCTCATTGGAATGCATTGTTTGATGTCTATGATTTGTTTCCGAAGGTAAATACCTGCAATTTCCGTATTTTCACATTTCCACATTTCGAGCAAAACAAAAAGAATTTTAAATTGTAGGAATTTATTTTCACGAGTCTCATTTCATTCTTTCCTTCATTGTTGTCTAGACTTGAGCAATATAATTATTTAACTTTAAATATTTAATTGTGTTAGTCCATTCAAATCCTTTGAAATCACTCCATTTGGATCAGTTTTCAGAGCTTCTTTATCAAACTTCAAATTAATTTTTGTTATTCAAGCCCAAATTAAGGTGTATCTGTTTAATCAATAGTTTGTGATTCAGGTAGTGACTTGAGGTATCTGTTCAATCAAAGCACATGCACCTAGATTCGCCCCCATAGAATATTGTTAACACAGCGAGTGAACCCGCTAACTATTTATCATTACTGCAAGCGCTCCAACTAGGCATTGTTTGAATTTTGAAGTACCTTCTGATATATTTAAAAAAATATTATTTTAACATGTGCAAAACCTAAAGTATTGTTTTTTACAAACCCCACATCTCTAAATAAATCTTAAACAACTTTAGATAGATTCAAATAGCGTAGCCATGTGTGAGATCCTTAAAATTGTTTTTAAGTATTTAATGGAAAGGAGGAAAACTACATATTACTATTTAGTCAAGTTTAAGCTATCTTAATTGAATTGTTTTGTAGAATCCTCTCTGAAATGGGAAGTTAAATGGATAAAACTTGTTTCATTTGAAATAAAAAATAATGAAAAAAGGTTTTTCCAATCATTAAAGACGAAGCAAATGCTTGAGTTAGAATCTTATCCAACAAATGATATTACTTATTTAATCAATTGTCTTATAATAGTGGAAAATGAACCCTTTATTCTTGCTAGTGGAGTGCCTTTTTAGAAATTGAGAAATTAATATGGATGATAATTTATTTTCTTAAGGAATTCAATTCAATTATAAAAATCATTGTCAATAGCCATTCAATTATCTCACCATGATAAGAGTATTGAGTCTTAAACATATTTTAATAAATTTGAAATCAATGTTAATTTCAACCAATGCTACATGCTTATTTTGAAAATGAACAAGAAAAAAAAAACTTATAATAACACATGTTATTTCACTTTTATTTGAAAATGATCTAAGTTATTGAATTAGTAGGTTTTTTTAATTTATATATATAGCTTAATTTGAAAGGATTTGTGTTCTAATTATATTATGGATATATAAATAAACTAATTTCAATTTGTGTTTTTGAAGAGTTTTGATTATGGATATCATATTATGTATTTGTAAAATTGTAAATTTGAAAATGTTTGATTATGGAAGATTATTATGATAATATTCTTTGATATGAAAAATTTATGTAGATAAATAAAATTATTGAACTTCTTGGTGGAATCATAATTTTGATATGATAAATTGATGAGAAATGGTGAGCCTTTTAGACAAGTTGTCAATAACGAAATTTCTTGCACAACATTGTGAAGTCTAAATTCAATTAATGTCATTTGAGAATTAAAATTACATAAAATATTTATGAGTGCAACCTTAAGAAAAGTGGGAAAAGATAGTTGCACAACCTTGTACAAAGTTGACTAAATTATAGTCTACATAAAAAATTTACTAAGCTTTACTTCACATTGAACAATTTATCTTCTTGCATATTCTTACAAAGTTTTATCCTAAATATTTTTAGTCCAAACACTTTACATTGCTTCCCACATAAACTAACCTTCCCATTGAACATTTCACTTAATTTATTCTAGCATATCTTAGCCTCCACATTGAACATTTCACTTACTAAGTTTTACTTTACATTGAATGCTTTACATTCTTTCTTGTTTTTAACAAAGTCTTATGCTAAATGTTTTTGAGTGAACAATACTAATGGTTTTTACTTGTTTTTTCTTTGTTCTTGTCATTGTCATGTTGCATAAACATTAATGTTATTCTTCTTTATTATAGGTATTATTTAATTATTATCTTTTGACAAAAACTTTCATTACTTGTGTATTTAGTTATATTAAGTTTCATTGTTCAACATATATTTCCCCTTGCACATTTAGTTATATTAAGTTTCATTGTTAAACATATATTTCTTTGTTTGTTTTAATATTATAAACACATTACCTTAATATTTCGTAAGTGTTTTCCCGGATGGGGTGACTGTGCGTTGCAAACGACCACGTGGAGGCGAGCGGGAAACTGGCGGCAGGGGATGCATCGGCTCGCACCAACGGCACATTAATATGCCATGAATTCACACCAGGGAATTCATTCATGGAGCCTGCCCACACCAGGGGAAGGTACCAGCACCGAGTTACGAGTTTTAATGCTGGACGCGATGGCGATCATTATTGCATTGGGTTTATGGTTCGAGTTCATAGCCCGCAGTTTCATTTTCACCTGTCGAGAGCTGCACCACCACCAGATAGAGCTGCTCCATACTCTCGGCCCTCTGATAGAGCTGCTATATTGGCGCACATCACTTCGCTGCTACGCCATGCCTCGGCTCAGGGGCACCCCCAGACGAGGAGTGGCATGGAAAGCGGCCAAATCTAGGAGGAATCGACAGAAGCTGTTCGAAAGAGCCATGGCTATCGCAGCCAGGCGGAGGCGAAGGAGGGGTTGGGCAGTGATTGAGGAGGAGAGCCCAGGCGAGGAGCAAGTCACCCCCCCCCGAACTCAA
>ML787740.1:386432-450985 GCA_009831015.1 Picea engelmannii
ACCATACATTGATACAATTATGGTTTATGGCTATAACAACATATTTATATTTACGGTTGAATGTTATATTCTAAGCAATGATCGTTATATTAATGATAAAAGTTGTTCAAGTTTCTTTTAGAAGTAGTTAGCCTTGACTAGATACATAAATATTATAGAGTTGTTTTTGTAAGAAAAAAATAATAATGTGTTCGGGAGATTGTGTTGGATAATGTAGGAACTTTTAATTGTATATTTTTACCGTCTGAATTCATTTTTCAAGAAAATTATGAATATATGATTTAAATTCTACCAATTAATTAATTAATTTGATTAATCATAATTATAATAGGTTACATGTGTTTCCTCCTAAAACGTTACAAGTTCAAATTTTTTACAAAAGGTTACAAGCTTACAAGGTTACTAGACAAGTTTCTTGGCAGAGTGGGGTTCCCTTGTCCTACAAACGAGGGGGTCTCGTACACCAATTTGGAGTTTGGCGTGGTCGTGACCTTAAAAATAGATTATTATTATCATATTATTAATAAGAAAAAAATATTTTCCTACAACATAATTTAATATTGTTTTTAGCAACTATTAACTTTTAATGAATAGATAACACCATGTTACTTTCATGAAGGCTTATGATATTTTGCTAGGGTTTCAGCCTCGAACCTATCTACCTACTTTGCTACAGCTGCGCGCATGGATACCGAGCGAGGGGGGCACTCGGCCCCCTCCTAAAACACCTTTACAACCAAGGAGCATGGCCCAACCACTTCAAACGACCAACCTTTGAAGTCCCGAAAAGAATGCGAAAAATAATCTGGGAGGAATAAATTTCGAAGGAGAAGCTGATGGAAATCAATCCAAAAATTAGTCACCCAAAAACTACTCGCACCTAGGAACCCGACAAATGCAACTCGCAAGACCCGATCGTCCCCAAATATATCATCAGCTCCATGAGAATAGAATATCAGAAACAATACATGAGGTATTTCTCCCTGATAAGAAATACCTCATGGGGCTTTGGCCTTCGAAAAAAGACCTTGTCAAATGGATTTAGCACTGGTGGAAGCCTAAGGGTCACTATGACCTCTAACTTGTATCAAAAAGATTCTTTACAATAATATTGCACAACCTAGAGCACAAAAATTGAATATTCGAAGGAGGGTCATACTTATACAACTCATAAGGCCTCTTTATCCACTTCTGGATGGAGAGATTCAACCCGAAAAAGGAAGACTTCACCCATTCTTTGGTATGGCTGCGACTATATTGAGTCCCACAAGAATTCTTTCTTGAATAAATCCTAGCAGGAATTGGCAACACCATCGGAATCTATGTCAAAGCCTCAGAGGAAAAAAAACAACAAAGGAACATTTCTATGCCCGCATTTGTGTTTATCTGAATATATCCAAAACTCTCCTTGGATCCATCACACTAGATTAACAAGATGAGGAATGGTCCCAAACCCTCGATTATGAGCATATCCCCTTTCATTGTCGCAAATTCCATGAACATGGTCATCTCTTCCACGAATTACCTTTAAATAACCCCACCATACCTTCTTTGTAAGATCCTGGCAAAACCAAGGATGGTTTCACCCAAGTCATTGGTCGAAGAAGACACCCAGCTAAAAACTCCCCACCTTAGGCCTCCCCTGGTCCTTGACCATAAATTCCTTTGAATCCCTTCAAATCACGTCGGATACCCTCTCCTCTTCTCCCAATCCTCTGACACCCCCAACGACAAGCTAAAATCCCACCATTCCTGGCCCCCCTGCCTCATCCCCTTCAGAGCCTCCTATCACAGAGACCTCTCTTCCTGCGAACCTAGGATTGGATATGGGATACCCAAACTTGGAACTAGAGGATCGTGAGCTAGCATGTATATATATGGCACATTTGGAACAAGCCTACTGCAAGGAGAAACTATAAACCATACCACTGGATCAACTGTGCAAAGTACACAAAGTCTTTCTCATCTCCTCGTCAGGGGGATCAGCCTGAGCCATCTCGAATCTAGGAATCCAAAAATTCCCCTCGAAGGAATAATTCAAACCCACAAAATAGGTGAAGAAGAGAGGTCGAAAACCAAAACACCAACTCATTCAAGATGTCGGTAACTGTATCGTCAACTCAGGTCAAATACCTTTGATCTCGGACAGTTTCCCTCCCCTCCAACCCCCATCATCCTTATGAAGATACTATCCTATAATATAAGGGGTCTTAACGCAGAAAGAAAACAAGGTTTTCTCAAAAAGAGAATCAAGAAGGAATAACCAAACATACTTCTTTTGCAGGAAACAAAGTGCGTAGAAGAGGAAGCTTCATTCACTCTTCAAAAATGTTTGAAGCAAGCCTAACAGGCGGGAGTGGATTCCATACGGGCAGTGGGGGCTTAGCAATGCTTTGGAATCCAAACACAGTTATATTGGATGGTTTCTTCACCTCTAAATGGACCATCATAGCCTCTTTTCACCTCATTGGCTACAACAAATAGGGCTACATCAAAAATGTTTATGGACCTCCTGGACCATGAGACAAAGAAGCCTTCCTACACCACCTGGAATGGATAGCCAACCACATTGGATCCCAATGTTGGATCCTCAGAGGAGACTTTAACATGATCACAGGTTTGAAGGAAAAAAAGGGAGGTACTCACACCTTGGGAAATGACAATAAGATTTTCAACCGCACCATTGGCACACTGGATTTCATTGATGGTAGTACAGACAATGGGCCCTTCACATGGTCAAATATATTATAGGGGACTCAACATGTTTCCAATAGACTAGACCGCTTCCTCCTCTAGGAATCCATAATGATGGATTGACTTGCTTGGAATGCCACAATCATTGACACCCCGGGGTCGAACCATTGGCCAATACTACTGACCCTTAACATCAGTGGTACCCCAGGAAAAAATCTCTTCCACTTCGAAATATTATGGTTGAAACACACAAATTTCCAAACAAACATTCAACAATGGTGGGAAGAGGCAGCGACACAAAGAGGGACCCCGATGTATAGATTTCAACAGAGGCTCAAAAACCTCAAGATTCAACTAAAATCTTGGAACAAATCCACCTTTGGCAACATCCTACAAACACATGTAAGTATTAATCAACAAATTCAAACTCTCCAACAACACATTCGTTCTCAAGGAATGACGGACTCCCTAAAGGAGCAGGAAACTATCCTAAGAAAACAGATTGCAGAAAGAAGGGCACGGGAAGAGATACAATGGAGACAAAAATCCTCCATCCAATGGCTAAAAGAGGGGGAAAAAACACCAAATTATTCCATAGATCCATGTTTCAGCGGAGGCAAACTAATTGCATCACTCACTCTATCTCAAATCAGGGGACAAAAATTAAAAAACACACAGACATAGAAAAGGAAATGCTCTCCTACTACAAGAATCTATTGGTGGAACCCCTAATCAACCGATTGTGGGTTATCGATTCAATTCTTAATAAAATTCCCAAGGAGGTCACCACAGAGAAGAATAAGGCACTCATGAGACCGATCACTCAGGAGGAGGTCGACCAACCTCTTAAGGATACCCTGTTGGGAAAAGCTCCTGGATCAGATGGGTTCACCTCAGATTTCTTTCACTACTGCTGGCACATCATCCAGGAAGATGTTTGGGAAATCATCGAGGACTCCAAAGGATCCAGGCAAGTTCTTCAAGCCCTCAATGCAACCTTTCCCAACCTCATACACAAAGAAAACAATAGTACCACCCCCTCCCCCTCGCACTTCCAACCTATTGCCCTTTCCAATGTCATTTATAAACGCCTAACAAAAATCATTGCAACATGCCTCAAACCTATTCTACCATTCCTTAACTCTTCATAACAATCTGGTTATGTGGAAGGTAGACAAATCCTGGATAGTGTCATCCTAGCCCACAAAATTATTCACTCGCTACACTCTACAAAACTCAAGGTATGTTCCTAAAACTGGATCTCTCCAAAGCCTTTGATAAGTTAAGCTCGAGATATTTGAGATCAAACCTCCTCGCCTTTGGTTTTGATCTTATTTGGGTCTCCTATATCATCAATATTACTTCTTCATCCATGTTCTCCATTCTCATCAATGGTGTTCCCTCGAAACCCTTTTCCCCCTAACGAGGAATAAGGCAAGGGGACCTGCTCTCGTCCTTCCTTTTCATCCTTATGGCTGAAGGACCAAGACATACTATCAAGGAGACCATCAATAATAACTCACTCTCTGGCCTCACCCCCCATGAAATCTCCCCCCCTATCTCCCATAGTCAATTCGTGGATGACATCCTTCTCATGGGACTCTCGACCGCCAGATAAGCTCTACGATTCAGATCCATCATTGACCTCTTTTGAGGGGCCTTGGGCATGGAGGTGAACATGAAAAAATCCCAAGTTTTCTTCTTCAACAAGCCTATTGAGATCCAAAACCACCTCACCCAAATCCTGGGCTTTACCCACAGTACCCTCCCCTCTATTTATCTGGGTATTCCCCTCATTGATAATCGACTAAGAAATGCTTCCTAGGACTCCCTGTTGTCTAACTTACACAATAAACTCTCCTCTTGGACATTATGTTCCTTCAATCTGCCTGGGCGACTCATTGTTCTCAAATTAGTTCTACAGGCCCTACCTGTTTACGCTTTCTCATCCCTAGAGGCCCCAAATTTTATACTCAACACCTTAAGAAACATGCAAAGAAGATTTCTCTGGAAGGGCACCAAAGAGGGGCGCAAATTCACCTTGGTAAGCTCGCAAAAAGTCTGGAAACCAAAGAACTCAGGGGGCCTTGGCCTCAGAGACCCATCCATACTCAACAAAGTCCTCAGTGAAAAAATTTGGTGGCAGTGGCTAAAAATACCCCAAGACCATTGGGCATGTCTTTCGAGGAAAAAATACACTCCCACAATCTTAGAAAAAGAGCTCATTAGGTGGACTGGTCAGAGTACATGCTCTTTCATCTTGAATGCGACCAGGAATAATCAGGGACTTATCACAGACCATACCTTCTGGGAATTGCAAAACAGGTCTTCAACGCTATTTTGGAGCGATTCTTGGCAACAACTCCCAGCCCTAAATACTAATCCAGATCTCAATGCCTTCATCCCCTTCACAACTAAAGTAGGACTCATCAAGGTGAAGGATCCCAGATAGGCCAAGGGAAGTTTGGCGCATCTCGAAGAATTCCCACGAGGACTTGAACATCCCCACCTATCTCAATCTACATCCTCTACAGGCTCACCTCGACTCAAGGAAAATTCTAAGTCAACAAGGAGATGACATCCTCAGATGGGGACACTCCATCACAGGCAACTTCAACATACGAGAAGCTTACCACCTAAGAGCAAGCCAAAACTCCTTACTATGAAAAGAGGTTTGGAGCAAAATCTGGGAAACGAAATCTTGACCGAAAATCAACGCCTTCCTATGACTTGTTGCACACAACAACATTCTCACCTGGGACAACCTAAGGAAAAATGGCTTCATCTGCCCATCCAAGTTCCAGTTATGTGGTTCAGAGGAGGAATACCAAAATCATCTCCTATACTTGTTCACCTACAGTTTGAACATATGGGACCACAACAGTTGCCTAATGAGAACCACAAACAAGAATAGGACGGGCCTCTGGTAAACAATATTAGGTTGGCTAAGAATGGTCTTTCAATCCCCAATCCTCAACAAAATCCGGCAACTGCTACCGGGTTTCATTATTTGGAAAATTTGGAAAGAAAGGAACAGACGAACCTTCCAAACAGTCACCAGAACTTGGCAAGAAGTCTGGACCACAATCCACTCCAATCTTAATGAAACAATCTCCTTGCATTCCTGGATGGCTCGGGATCTAAATTGCTCCGCAAATGAAAGTCTCCTCCTTAGCGCCTCGAAGCTCAACCTCCACCCCACTATCTCCACCGTTTTCCATTGTAAGCTTAGCCCCACCCACTAGGAAGCTCCACCTACAGAGTGCCACAAGCTAAACTTCGATGGGGCCTCCAGAGGGAATCCAGGACCAATAGGCTACAACATTGTCATTCGCAACAACAAAGGGAAAATCCTCCACATTACTACATGAAATCTTGGGCACAACACCAACAACGTTGTAGAAGTATGGGGAATCCTCTATGGTCTACAAGCGATCACAGAACATGAGATTTTATCTATCATAGCCAAGGGTGACTAAAAAATTATCATCAATCTCCTCTCCCATATCCTTAATGGGGCAGACTCAGAGAAAATCTCTCCAAGCTGGAGACTTATGAATGGACTTCTCATAATCAAATCCACTCTCCAACGACATTGGGTAATTCACCCCTCCCATGTTTGGAGAATGAAAAAGCAAGTTGTCGACCTACTGGAAAATATCAGAGCCGAGTTGGAGGAGGGATTCTTCGCATGCTCCCCCACGTCTAATCCCTCCCATCCCACAATTATTGCTTGTAGAAACATAACAAACACCAAATATCGGCCCCCGGATGGGGTGCTTCCTGAGATCATCAAGCGACCAAGCCACGGGGAGGCCACCTGGCTAGGTTGCCAACTACCTAGGCCCCAACCAGTCCCATCCCACCCTCTTCATCACCTCGTGGATGTAATCATGTTTCCGCCACCTTACATTCCTCTGACTCAAGCCTTCACTCGCACGAGTTTGAAGCTTTGAAATGCGGGCGACTTCATGGCGCTACGCGTGGATTTTCCCTGGTCACTTCCACCCCTTCTCACAGGCATTCCTCTCACTCCTGTGAAAACTTATTTTTTCGCTCCCGAACATTCTTCTCACAATTCGCCTCCCCTCTGGTGCATTCTTCATTCGGTTTCCAGACTCGAAAGACCGCCAATGGCTCTTGACATGCCCCACCTCAGAGGAAAGGCTAAAAGGGGTGTCGCCTGGTATGAGGCCAAGGGCTAGAAACTGCCCACCCTCGACCATCCTTCTGAGGTCGAGCTTCCCCCATTCAAACCTCCACCTGATATTATTAGAAGTTTTGATTACAAAGTCTCAATAAAATTGTTTACTTATTAATGTGTTTTATATTACTTATCAATGTATTTATACTTCTTCTTAATTAAGTTAAACATAAAAAAAATTGTTCATTAAATTATTAAATTATATATTTCAAGCATTAATTGTTTGTCTGAAAGATTCAAAAGTTAATATCCACTATGTTTTGAGATTTATTAGGAAGTGTTTTGAAACTTATCTTGTAACTAATTGAATTAAAAAATATTTTTTTTTAAGATATATCCATGCATCAAAATACATTTACTTTTATTAACATATTTTATAATTATATTTTAAAATTAAATACTTCTTATATATTTCAATATATTATATTCTAATTTTTAATAATTATTTTCCTACATTAACTCGTAACTAACCTTACAATAAAGAGTTATGGGTCAATAACTTCTTTATCTATATATTATTATAATCATTAGGAATCAATACCACTGTTTACTTAAAACCTTATTAAAGTTTTAAAGTGAAAACTATTTTATACTACTTATTATTAATGTGTACTTACTTATTCTTAATTAAGTTAAACATAAAAAAAGATATTTGATTCAAGTATTAAATTATATCTTTGAAACATTAAGGGTTTGTTTTATTAATGTGTACGTATTTATTCTTAATTAAGTTAAACATAAAAAAAAATTGTTTGATTCAAGTATTAAATTATATCTTTGAAATATTAAGGGTTTGTGTGAAATATTTAAAAGTTAATATTATTTTGAGATTTATTAGAGAGTATTTTGAAAATTATCTTGTAATTGGTTAGATGAAAAAGATATATTTCTATTAAATAAAATAAATCCCTGCATAAAAAACACCTACTTTTATTAACATATTTTACAATTATATTTTAAAATTAAATACTTTGTATATATTTCAATATATTATGTTTGAATTTTTAATAATTGTTTTTCTACCATAACTATTAACTAACCTTACAGTGAAGAGTTTTGGGCCAATAACTCTTCTATCTATATATATTATATATTATAATTTTCAGGAATCATGTTTTATAGTAAAATTATAAAAAAAAATTAACATTATTTTTACTATAATAATAACTATTAATATTAAAATATATATTAATTATGTTTTTAATGAAAAAACATAAATAAATTAAATAATAAGAATTATAGATTTTTACTAATCAAAGTAAAAGAGTTAAATTAACAACACTTCAAATTGAACTATAACCCACCTTTAAAATTGGTCCTCATTGGAATGGTGATGGTGACTTTCTTTAGCATGGGTGGTAATTACGAAGACTGAATATTCGGTATCTGTAGAGGGACGTGGCAGTTACCTATGAAACAAGGCTGGTTGGATATTTTCTCAGCCTTTTGTTTTTTGCAGTTATCGTGTGGTCAATTGAGTCTTGCGATATTTCCAGGAAGGAAGCGATGGCGGTAGTAGTGCCGCCCGGTATGATAGACTTTATAAATTTATTTATGATTTTTCTTCGTCCTGAAGTAGATGTCTTCTCCGCTTTTTGATTTTTGAGGTTATCGTGTGATGAATCGTGTTCTGCGACATTTCCATGAAGGAGGCGATATACGATATACTTCGGAAATTTCAAAAGGAAAAAATGTGGATTGTCGCTCTCTAAGTAGGTGGGAGGTTTATGTCAAAACCTCAGTAACGTGAGAATTAAGCTTTCAAGCAACAGCAGACAAGATCATTTTTTTTTTTTTCGAGAGTGACTTGGGAATTGTAGATTGAATTGGTAAAATCATATTAATAGTGGTAAGCAATAAACAGCCAAATACATATCATTCAATGTTGTTATGAATAATATATATACTGTAAATACACCTAATAATTAAGAATATGTATTTCCTTTTAAAAAATCATAATTTTGAAAATCTTTGAAAATAAGTGATCTGATACACCATAATAAGTGATCTGATACACCATTACCAGTGTTCGTGAATCTTGATTCACATTAATAGAACGAAAGTAAGTTTACGGTAAATGGAAAATGAATGATTTTAATTGGTCGACCTTAATTTCATGGATGACCGGGTATAAACGATTGTTTTGGTAACTTTACAATTATGAAATTTTATATGACGATGGTTAAGGTCGACTAAGGTTAAAATTGGTTTATAAAATCTTAATACTCTGCAGATATTTATGTTATAATTTGTTTAATATTAAAAATTCGTTAGGATATTTATATTTATGTTATAAATTTGTTTAATATTAAAAATTGGTTAGGATATTTATGTAGCAAATTTGTTTAATATTAAATGTTAAATGTCAGTGTTTAATTAGGATATACACATTTTTTTAATCTAAATAAAGATTGCAACTTTTATGTAATTCGTATAGTTATTTATGAGTTGATGTTATTATTAGTCCCTTCCAAAGTACGACTATAGCAATGAATTTGTTATTGATTTGACATTAATTTGCCTTGTGTTTTAAATTTATGCGTGTAGTGTAATGCTTAATTTAATAAAACAAATATATATTTTTTGATATAATAAAAATATTTGTTTTTCTCATTTCTCATTGGTTGATATAGTCCAAGTGTATTGCCGCCTTCACGTATTTCAATATTTGAAATTAATTGCATAATTAATAAACTTGGTTATAAGTATCTAGTACCTTTTATATAAAAAATTAAAAAAAGAATGTAAAAATGCCATGTGTTCTCTCATTTTTTTTTTGTAAATAAAAAAGAGGTCCTTGTATTATAGCATCATGAGTGTACATCTGTATACCGTTTGGCAGCCACCTGTTCCGCCACATAAGGGAAACCAGAACAGGTGGCTCCAAACGATGGTGTGACCATAGTTGCAGAGTTTCAATTTACAAGAATTGGAGAAGAAACTGAGAGTTTTAGCAGGAGATTCTTTCCCCGTAAGTAGCCTAGGGAAGACTTGTTCCAGAGTCGCCATTTCTATGGTGATTACAAAACTGTAAAAAAAAGTGAAAATAAAATCACAATTCATGCTGAAAATGAGAATAGACAGGAGTGGGCCACGTCAAGCTTTTGGGGAACCTAGACATTTATAGACTGTGTAGGCCGAGATGTAATTTTTCTTGTAGGTAGGGCACTGAGCTTGAGAGGGGGCATCTGAGAGTGCTTCAAACAACAGATCTAAACGCTGATGGATGGTTCTCTGGTCATGCTCCTGCTTGTCCTGTTGTTGTCGGATGTCAAAGTGAAGCTCCAAGTGCTCCGCTACGAGATGAAACTTGTGGTGTGAGCCGTCCACAATACCTTCATTGCATTCTTTAACATCGATCTCGCCTTTGTCTTCAACACTTTCATTGCCTTTGTCAGCACTGTCCTTGCCTTTGTCAACACCGTCATTGCCTCCACCCGCACCAACCTCACCTGTATTTTCCCCATCTTTTGATAATTGCCAACTTGGGGGGATCTCCTTCTCCACAATACATCCCCCTTCCCACCAGCGTGGCTAAAAGTCTCGGGAAGTGGAGGGGCTAAGAGTCTCGGGGGACTTATGAAAATGGACAAGGCTCGGGTCAGGATGAGAAGGTAGCTCGACTTCATCCACCTTCGTGCCTGAATGCTGAGGTGATGGAGGTGCTTCCTCCTTGACTTTGTTGGGTAGAGCCGAAGCGAGCTGGGATGGATGAGGAGAAAGCTTAGTCAAGGACGGGGTTTCAGTTTTGGGAATGCGTAGAGGAAGCAGAGCTTGAGTCTGGGTAGAGGTGGGTAGGTTTTCCTCTTTTGGAATACGCAGGGAAGATTGAGATTTGTTGGAGGGTCTGCAGGGTTGGCTGAAATGAGCTATCAAGGCTCTCTCAGAAGCTGTGAGCCGATTATCCCGAGTGCAGGCATTTTTGTTTCTGGTGGATTTCTTTGGCTTGCCCCTGTCTCAAGGCATCGTGGGAATCATGGAGTGAGAGAAATACTGGTCTGAGGGAGTGTGCAGGTTGCCCAGGAGGTAAGTGAAGAGGCCGGGCGGGCCAAGAAGCACAAAGCAGAGATGAAGGTTAGCAAACATATGGAGAGAATAGGTGCCTTGGTCAGTTTTTAGGCCGATGAGTGCCATTGAAGTCCCTCCCATCACCATTGAAGGCTGACGGGACTGGTATAAGCCTCTAGTACCAGTGGCCTAGCTGGAGCGCTCCTCCATGGACGTCCGCAGGCGCACTGAATTAATATCTCCTATGGTGTATTCCATGGGGAATTAATATCATCGGGGGTGGCAGCTTGGAGTAATATCTCTCCCCGCCAGCTGCTCTGGCCATTGGTCACCCCATCCAAATCACCATGTGTTCTCTCATTATTACTATCCATTTATTTTATTATTATTGCATTTCAATAAACTTGGTTATAAGTACATCGTACCTTTTATATAAAAAATTAAGAAAAAAAATAAAAATGTCATGTGTTCTCTCATTATTACTATCCATTTATTTCATTATTATTGCATTTATGCTTTTCTCTTATCATTAATACAAGTGTACTCCTACTAGAATAATACAAAATGATATACACATAATTATGTATGATGACATATGTGTAATTTATTTTTAATATTAACTTTGAATTTCTTATTAAATGAAAATAAATTAGTAAAAATATAGTTAAAGACGAAAAAGAAAAAGATATAGACAACTTATATATAAATATTTCCCTTTTAATAATGATTTTGAATTTTTTTTTAATAAAGACAAATAATAATTATAGCAAATTGACAATGGTTTCACAATTGTTGGGACACTCTAACTAGTTCAATGATCTCATCTAGGTACACCCCATTTCCAAAAAAGTAAAAGAAATTAAAATCTTACAATAAGGTAATCAACTTGAATTTAAAAAATAAAAAATGTCTCTGTTCTCAATTGTGGTTGAGCATAAGCTAGCTTGGATCGAGGCTCATATACCAATTGATCCACAATTCTATATGTAAAATTGAAAATGCAACAACATATTAGAGTGACATACAAGAATTAAATGTTGCACAATATAAAAATACACAAAGAATGAAAGAGAAAAAACACTCTAAGTAATAAGTAAATGACCATTGATTGTATGTATTTCAGCAAGAAGACACCCTTTTTATAAAACTTGTTGTTTTTATTTATGAGTGAAAATAATTGTTTCACTTTTTACTAATTAACTTCCTCACAAACTAACATAACTAACATGATAATTATTTATTAGGAAAAACCTTTCTCAACTCCATTGGCTACGGAAAATTACAATAGTAATTACTGACAATATGTTAATTCTCTCCTATAGGTTGGCGAAGGAAGGTGGAATTCCTAGTGGCCCAATCTATTCGCTGTAATAACTTGAATTCTATAGCCTTAAGGCTTCAATATTATCTATGTAATATTATTTCATTTCAACCTAGTTTCATGCTAAAGTCTTATCTTTCATTCTTAGGTTAAACTAGTATTTACTAGCTTGTCTCTTATTTATTCAACTACACTTTTAACATCTTTATTTGCATCTCTTACTATATTTTTTATGCTGATATATATTATTTTTTCATTTCAACTTGGTTTGATGCTAAAGTCTTCTCTTTAATTCTTTGGTTAAACTAGTATTTACTAGCTTGTCTCTTGTTTATTCAACTACACTTTTAACATATTTATTTGCAGCTCTTACTATATTTTTGTTGCTGATATATATTATTTTTTACTGTTTCAATTAGGGATAGAAATATTAAATTTCTTGTCCACCTAACATATTACGTGTATACTTTCCTTTCCTTTTGTCCCGGGCAAGTACAAATAACCAGTTGCAGGTACTCATACCTCTCCGCAACCATTGGCTACCACCAATACTCTTTCCCAAGATTTTTCACACTTAATATCTTGACCTATAAGGGCTACACTTCCATCATACCACTTTCCGTCTCATTTCCCACTAGGGTCACCAGGATTCCCCCTTTGAGGTGATTACTTCATCTCTAAAGTGACAAGAATCATTGCGTAAGGTCATAGTGGATAGTTGTTCTCTTAGTTGTCATCATTTTGTGGTTGGTTATAGATTTTTCAAACATACAACTTGTGCTATAACAGGATGAAACCCTTGGTGGATCGTGGCTTCTTCTCCTTGATTGTCTCAGTTTTCGATCTCTTGAATTTTTTTTCATATAAACCCCATGAAAATATTCTCGCAGTATGATTCAAACCTCATATTGGTGGGAGAATGAATATGGGTAGTTGAAATAAAATTGAACGGCCTCTCAAGATAATAAAACTCACATATTTCAAAGAAAACAACAACTTTGGTGGATCTCTAATGAACGTTGACTACTTTCTTGGCCTTTAGGGAATAAAGGATGGCTCTCTCTCACTCTGAAACTTTTGATTCCAAATTTCTTGACATCACTTGTTGGTTCAAGACCTCCTCTCTATTTGTTTCTATCTACAACCTCCTCTCTAGTTTTCCTTCTATCTGTAGCCTCCTTTCTAGCTCTGATAGAAATTGGAAGGAGAAAGGGGTGAAATTCACTACGACTATGAATGTATAAATTCATGCACAAACACAAAAATTAGAACACAAGAGATGCAACTCTAAATATTAATACTTTTATTTCTTTAGAAGGAAGATATAAATACACACAGGTTTACTAATAATAGAACTTGACAAGACATCTCTTCTTTATCTTTCTACATTTAACTAGATCTAACTAAAACTCTACTAGAATTATAAATGTCCAAAATTAGCCAACGATAGTAATAATATTCTAACATTTTTTTCTTTCTGAGTACACATCAGGGCTTGGGATAAGGAACCAATTTATATTTTTTCAACAGTGGGCATGCTTGTTTCCATTGCAATCTTTAATCATTCTTCTTGGCCAAAAAAATAAGTTGGCCTTTCATAGACGGTGAGCGCATGGTTTCACATTGAAGAACATTATATTTGAGTAGCTTGGGTGTGTCTACTTGCATTCCAACAATTCAATTCATTTTGCAATAAGCCTATATCGTTGCTTGACTCACTTCAAAAATTCATGATTTTGAAGCCCAAATTCATAAAAGATCTCAATGTGAGTGGGTGTGATTATTATATTTCTTTTAAATATTGTGATACTTAAATTTCTCCTCAAAGATAACATTGTTTGATATAACGGCCATTTCCATGGCCTTAGATTGTGACAATTGATTTTATCGTCAAAGATTTTCATGGTAAGTGTTAGTGCTATAAGTTTCTTGTACACTGCTATAGGGTCAAGCCTAGCACATCTTCGATTATTACAATGATTTTATAAATAAGGATGTGTTTTGGGTTTTTAAAGAAGGTGGATCGGGTAGATGGAAAGAGAAGGAATAAGAGAAACAGGCAAAATGAAATCAGTAAAAACACCATTGAGCATGGATTCAAGTAAACACCATGTTGATCGAAGGCAATCAAATTGTATATTAGATAAAAAGTTTATATGTAAATGGGTAGAATAATAGGGAATAAATGAAAAGTAGAACACCTCATCAAACCAAGATTCTCTTTGTCAAATGGATGCAACGTTACTTGAAACAAAACACGTGGATAATAGTCAGTGATGACAAATCTTTACTACTCGGTAATCTATCATCCATGAGCAGCCATTGATTCTCAATGTCTGCAATTCATTCAAGTAAGATGAAAAACAGAATGTAAAACAAGGAAGATGGAAAAGCAATGTTTAGACAAGAGAAATCACGATATGATAAAACAAATGTCATAGATCTGCAATGTCAGAAGCGATCACAGAAATAAAATTCCCTCAAGCTTACAATAACTCAGACTGGATGCTATTTCATCAATATCTTCTCAGGCCTTACCCTCTTTGGCTTCCCCCCTTCTTTCACACTATAGAAATGATTGGCTTTATAGCCTTTACAATATACAATT
This sequence comes from Picea engelmannii, assembly GCA_009831015.1. Classification (NCBI taxonomy): domain Eukaryota; kingdom Viridiplantae; phylum Streptophyta; class Pinopsida; order Pinales; family Pinaceae; genus Picea; species Picea engelmannii. The sequence goes on from ML787740.1 coordinate 401,268, forward strand.
GAAATCCTTGAAGAAGGGATCGAATCTCTAAGAATAGTCTATAATCTAATTTATTACAAAACTATAGGATCAAGATCCTATAATTATGGGGTCAAATCCTTATCATATCTAGGTCTTCGACAGGTTCACATCCTTGCTGGAGGATGACTAGTCTTTCTGGAAACTTCAATCACAACTGGGCATCGAGCTATCTTCATCTTTGACTAAAACAAAATTCAATTTGAAATTGTTTGCTTTCTCGTGGAGGATTCACAGGTTTGCAGTGCGATAAATAGAAAATGGTCATCAAGCGCTACAAACATATTCATACCTTCAAACAAAAAGCCAAAAGAGAGTATGGGCAAGTACAAATGGCTAAGCTCCTTTGATTTCTACTGATTTGATTACTGACTATGTAGCCTTGCTCTGGTCAATACTTTGAACATCGTGTCTTGCTATACTTGCTCAGAACCAAAACTGAGAATAATATAGGCAAGAAGATATACATCCTCTATTTTATAGTTATGGAAATATAAACCATATATCTGAATATGATATCTTTACTGTAGACAAAAAATGATCACAAAATGACGCAGACACTCTATCACCCTCGCATCAAGGTCCGCTACAGGGTCCTTCTAATTCCTGCCCTTGAGTCGGATTGACTCTTCGATTCCTCTTCGGGGAATCCCATGCACATAAAATGGTGCTTCTCCACAGGTCCTTATGAATTGAGCCCACGTGATCAAACACAGAGCATCAATTCCAATCACCCTCTGACCAAACAATGTGGTCATATTTCTCACGATTTCGGAACTTCAGAGTTCACGACTTCTCCTTCCAAGTTTCTCAACTCTTCGCCTTCCGAAACCCGAACTTTCGATGTGCCAAAACGCTTGTCATGTCCTCTCCCACGACAGTATCGCGTTTCGCAATTTTTGGAATCTCGAAAATGAAATCCCGAATTCTTATCCTCCAAAATGCTGAAATGCCGAGTTCCGACATGCTTCACCAATAGCTGACCCCACACAAATATTTTCACCCCTTCGGGACTTCGCACTTCGCAATTTCACGAATCTCGCTACAAGGCTTTTGGTCATCTAACTCACAAGACCCCAAAATGGTCAACAAAGGTTTGACCTCCATGTCGACAAGTACGCCACCTTTCCACTCTCCACTATCTACAATCTTTGACACAGATTCTTTTGCGCCTTCAACTCTAGAATTCCAAAATGAGAGTTCACGAGAGATCTAACGACCCCATCTCTCCTGAGCTTTACACTTTATAAAACACTCATCGTAACTCTTCTTGCTCCTTTGCAAGATCTGACGGTTCTCGGGACTTCGCGAATTCTCCACGGAGAATTTCGATCGTCTGTTTCCTCCTTGACAACTCCCACAAATTGAATAAGCTATTCCTTCGCTGGAACTTATCTTCCTGCAAAGTAACTTTGCAGTGCCTCCCTTTGAACGCTTCAAGGTACTAACCCTCCTGAGATTTCTCCACAACTCGAGTCTTCAAGAAGACTCCTGCACGCACTCTTTGCAGCAACCCTACAAATACGCTTTAATATTTGAACCTCTTCGACTCTATGCAGTCCTTGCAAAAATAGTCTTTCAACAATTCCCTTAGGTTGCAAGCTCTGAGACTCTACTCGGCATGCACACACCTTGCATGGATCCTATTCTTAACTTGCACTTCCGCGAGAATGAGAACAATGTTATCCCTCCTGAACTTTCAGAGATAAAAACTCTGAACCCTTGTCAACACACTCCTTGTGGACAAACTCCATTGCACTCCTTACAGGAATTTTACTCACTCGGGTTGAGAAACAATTGAAACTCATTCCTTACTCTCTCTCTCAGATTTCAAACATTCCACAAGAAATCATTCATACATAGCGTAATAGAAAATGCATAACAGAAAGAGTAAAATAACTATAAGCATAGCATTCAACATGCATACACAGAGAATATCACAACACCATAAGTCTGAATCAAAGCTTCATCTATTAATTCAGGACTTATGTACATGGGTGTTTTCAAATACATCTCTTTGCTCTCTCTCTCGCAATAACTGAATGTTATTCTTCTCATCTTTTCAACTATACAATGAGGGTGTCTATATCTCGTTTCCTCCTACTCTCTTAAACTGTCAAATCTAAGAATTTAAAGCTACCTACCTATATTAACTAGCATAAATGCCTCTACCTACTACAGATGTGAGCGAATCGTTCAAGATCTGTTTACAATCTACAAGTGCCCCTCCACTTAATTATTTCCTTTAATATCCACACATTTATTTCAAAACATTCCAAAACACTTTTGACAACGTGTTGAAATGCGCTGGTGCTTGTCCCAGCTGTCTTCCACCTCCGCGTTTGCTTGCTACTCACAATGCTACTGTATCATACTCCCTTGCTTGAAAATTTTCATGGAATCCTATCCATGAGCTCTCGAACGGTCTCTCTATGCTTCTAGATTCCGTCTTCATTATCCCATCTAGCATCTTCAACTGGATGTCCCTTCCACTTGACCAAGTATTCAAAATATTCCTTTCATCTGTTCCTCTTACTAACTCTTTTGTCTAGTATGCTTTCCATTTGTGGTTTCTCTGCAACTGGCATCTGTTTAGTCCACTGAACCTCTGGTTGTTCATTACTTGCTTCTTCTTCTTCAACTTTATAAGGGTACAAATCTGAGATGTTGAATATCGGAGAAATTCCGATCCCATCGGGTAATTCGATCTCATAAGCATTTGTCCCAAATTTTCTTAGGATCTTGCACGGTCCAATTTTATTCATTTTCAGTTTATTATATGTCCCCCTCGGGAACCTTTCATTTCTCAAGTTTGCAAGGATCAAATCACCAACTTTGAACTGAATTTCTCTCCTGTGTTGATCCACTCTTCCCTTATACTCTTGGATTGAGTTTTGAAATCACTCCCTAACTTGGTTATGAAGCTCCTTCATCGCTCCTGCGAAATCCTCTGCACTAGAACTTCTAGTTGTGTTCTGTTCTGAATCCCTCAATTCAAAAACTCCTCTTGGCTGCATGCCATAAACAATTTGAAATGGACTTTGCCCCATACTTCTGTTGATTAAATCATTATAAGCAAATTCTACCTGTGGTAGAATATTGTCCCACTGACTATGGTGTTCTGTCACCAAACTCCTCAGCATGTCTCCAAAAATTTTGTTCATGACTTTTGTCTGTCCATCCGTCTGAGGATGATAAGCTGAACTGAACGACAAGTTTGTTCCCAGCTTTTTCCATAAGGTTCTCCAGAAGTGTCCCACGAACTTGGTGTCTCGATCCGAAAATATGCTCCTTGGTAAGCCGTGAAGTCGAATGACTTCTTTGAAAAACAGATTCGCAATGTGCGTTGCGTCACTGGTTTTCTGACACGGTATGAAGTGTGCCATCTTAGAAAATCTATCCACCACTACAAAGATCGAGTCGAACCCTCTTTATGTTCTCGGCATCCCCAATATGAAGTCCATGCTTACTACATCCCACTACCTCTTAGGTATGGGTAACGGTTGATATAAGCCTGCATTATGCCTCTTTCCTTTTGAATGCTGACAAATTCTACATCTTTCCATGAATATTTTGACGTCTACTCTCATTCCTGGCCAAAACTATGACTCATTTAACTTTGAGAACGTCTTGTCATGACCGAAATGCTCGGCCAATCCTCCACTGTGTTTCTCTTTCAGCAAATTCTCCCTCATGGAGCATTTTGGAATACACAGTTGATTACCCTTAAACAATAATCCTTCCTGGATCACGTATTCTATCCATTGAATTTTGTCCCTGAGAATTGGATTCTCAGCTGCTTCATACGCCTCCTTAAAATATGGATCATCCTTGTACATATCTGTGAGGTTATAAAAACCTAAAGTTTTGACTCCGAACTCCTGCAATAGAAAACACTTCCTGCTCAAAGCATCAACAACTTTGTCAGTAGTTCCAGAAATATGCTTAATTACAAAAGTAAAGTTCTGCATGTATTCAACCCATTTAACATGTCTTTGATTCAACTTCTCCTGTTGAGTCACAAATTGCAAAGCATGATTGTCATTGTATAAGACAAACTTCTTAGGAATCAAATAGTGTCTCCATTTCTTCAATGCCTGAATAATAGCATAGAACTCCTTGTCATACGTGGAGTATTTTATTTTGGCTTTGTTCAGCTTCTCACTGAACTATGCTATCGGTCTGTCTTCTTGGCTCAAGACTACCCCTATTGCAAATCCACTTGCATCACATTTTAATTGAAATGTCTTTTTGAAATCCGACAACACCAAAATTGGTTGTTCCGTGATTTTCCTTTTCAACAAATTGAAGTTTTTCTCAGCTTCTTCTATCCAGTGAAAAGACTTGTGTCTCTTCTTCACTGTGTCCATCATCGGTGCATTAATCCCACTAAAATTCCTAATGAATTTTCTATAGAAACTAGCCAATCCATGAAAACTTCGAACTTCAAAGATACTCTTTGGCGATGGCCAATTCTTAATCACCTCCACTTTATCTGGATCCATCCTCAACTTGTCTGCAGAAATAACAAACCCTAAATAAATGAGCTCTATCTTCATGAATGAGGATTTCTTCATGTTTATCAACAACTTCTCTTGCTGTAACCTCCGCATCACTGTAGCCAAATGTTTCAGATGCTTTGCCTCTATTTTACTGAAAATCAATATGTCATCAAGATACATAATGATAAATTTTTCGATGAAATCCTTCAGGACTTCATTCATCAATATCATGAAAGTGCTCGGCGTGTTTTTTAAGCCAAATGGCATAACAAGCCATTCATACAACCCTTCATTGGTCTTGAATGCTATCTTCCATTCGTCTGCTTCTCTCATACGAATTTGGTGATATCCGCTTTTCAAATCAATCTTCGAAAAAAAATTCGCTCCACTCAAGCAATCCATCAAATCATCCATTCTTGGCAATGGAAATATATACCTGATGGTAATCTTGTTAATTTCTCTTGAGTCTGTACACATTCTCCAACCTCCATCTTTGTTTGGACTGAGTACTGTCAGAACAACTCATGGACTCAAGCTTTCTCTAACCAACCCTTTGTCCATTAAATCCTGGACTTGTCTTTTGACCTCTTCATTCTCCTGCGACGTCAATCTGTACACTGCCCTGTTTGGTAAACTAGCTCCAGGTATAAGATTAATGTGATGACTTATACTTCAGATCGGTGGTAACGAATGAGGTAGTTCGTCCACTACTATATCAAAAAATTCCTCGAGTAACTTTTGGATTTCCTCAGGTAAATCATCCACTCTTGTGTTGGTCAAAACAATTCTAGGTTTCCTGACCATGATGAATTGTGGATATTCCTTCTTCTTAACTTCCTTAAGAAGTTCCTTCCCACTCATGAGAAGTACAATGTTGCTTACTTCAGGTTTCACCTCTTTGTCCTTAATCGACAACAACATGTGAGTTATCCCATTCATTTCTAGGGTGTATGTGTTCTTCCTCCCATCATGAACCACATTCCTATCATATTTCCACGGTCTACCCAGCAATAGATGAAAAACATCCATGGGAATGACATCACACAATATCTTATCGTTATATCCTCCTATTTTAAATTCAACTAAACATTGTTTAGTGACATTTACCTGATGTCCTTTTTGTAGCCATGAAACTCTGTATGGACTTGGATGTTCAATAGTCTCCAGCTCTAGATTTTCTACCATCTATGTAGAAACGAGATTGTCTGTGCTACCACTGTCCACTATGACCTTGCATACCCTATCCTTGGTCTTGCAAGTAGTTCAAAAAATATTGTTCCTTTGCACTAGATTCTCCGCCTCCTTTTCTGGTGTCAAGAGAACTTTTCTCATCACCAATGATCTTCCACCTTCATCATCCTCTGCCTCAACATTCCACCTTTGGGCTTCGGCAATATTATTTTAACCACCTTCTTTCTTCTTATCTGGACATTCATAAGACTTATGTCCATTCTTTCCACACGTGAAGCATTTTACTATTCCACCTCTGCCTCTTCCTCTTCCTCTAGCGTGAGAAAAAGTGTTGTTATTAGCATAATGTTCTCTCTGTGAGCTTCCACCTCTCTCAGTTTGAGGTTGAGGTTTCTTCCATTCCTCCTTAGGCTTTTGATTCCTATCTTGGACAACTATTTTTCCTCTAGGCTGACTTCTGCCTCGACCTCTTTGACTTTTCTTTCAGCTCAGCTTCTCTTCAGCCTTCAGAGCCATCTGATAAGCATCTTCTACGATCTGAATGATCATTATGCTCATCTCATCCTGAATGTCATATCTCATACCATTCATATACCTGGAAACCTTTTCATCATCACTTTCACGATGACCTGCTCTAATGTTTAGCTTGTAGAAATCTTCAGTGTACTCCTTCACTGACATCAACTTCTGTCTCAAATTATGCATTCTTCGAAACAGAGTGATTTGATAATCCTTGGGGATGAATTTTGCCTTCATATTCGTGATCATTCTATCCCAAGTCTTGATTTTTTTCTTGCATTTGCAGCGTCTGTCAGCTTGTAGTTCATCCCACCACAATGTTGCATGTCCTTTAAGTCTTGTGACAGCATGTTTGACTTTTTTGTCTTCCTCGACATCTTCATAGTCAAAATACGTGTCCAAAGCCCTAATCTAGTCTAGAATCTCTTCCACATCCAGGTTTCCCTCATATACTAGGATGTCCATTTTTGCTCTAGCACCCATCCTTACAACAACCCTAAGTAGGCATTCATTTGTTGCATCCTCTACTGCAACTTCTTCTCCCTCATGTCCAGCTTCATCTTCACTTTCAGATTCACTGACATCTCCAACATTGGCTATGTGCCTCTGTTTTATTTCCATGTCCACAAGTCTGGCACATATGTTACGCATCTCTCTTTCCATGGTTGGATTTGGTACCTGCCTGCCCCTTTCTCTTGGCATTTCCCTCTCCTCTGGTGGATCGGGTGTTTTCCTGTCTCTTCTTCTCGGTGGCATGGCTGTAAAATTTCTCCTTTCCCTGCTACAAAAAGAAAAGAAAATTCTCCTAGGCTTTGATACCACAAATGACGCAGACACTCTATCGCCCTCACGTCAAGGTCTGCTATAGGATTGTTCTAATTCCTACCCTTGAGTCAGATTGACTCATCGATTCCTCTTCAGGGAATCCCACGCAGATAAAATGGTGCTTCTCCATAGGTCCTTATGAATTGAACCCACGCGATCAAACACAGAGCATCAGTTCCAATCTCCCTTTGACTAAACAATGTGGTTATATTTCTCGCGATTTTGGAACTTCGGAGTTCGCGACTTCTCCTTCCAACTCTCTCAACTCTTCGCCTTTCTAAACCCAAACTTTCGATGTGCCGAAACTCTTGTCGTATCCTCTTCCATGACAGTATCACGTTTCGTAATTTCTGGAATCTCGAAAATGAAATCCTGAATTATTATCCTCTGAAATGTTGAAATGTCGAGTTTTGACACGCTTCACCAATATTTGACCCCACACAAATCTTTTTTCCCCTTCGGGACTTCGCACTTCGTGATTTCATGAATCTCACTACAAGGCTTTCGGTCCTCCAACTCACGAGACCCCAAAATGGTCAACAAAGGTTTGACCTCCGTGTCAACAAGTACGCCACCTGTCCACTCTCCACTGTCTACAATCTTTGACACAGATTCTTCTTCCCCTTCAACTCTCAAATTCCTAAATGAGAGTTCATGAGAGATCTAACGGCCCCATCTCTCCTGAGCTTTACACTTTAGAAAACACTCTTCGTAACTCTCCTTGCTCCTCTGGAAGATCTAACGGCTCTCGGGACTTAGTGAATTCTCCACGGAGAATTCCAACCGTTAGTTTCCTCCTTAACAACTCCCACAAATTGAATAAGCTATTCCTTCACTGGAACTTATCTACCTGCAAAGTAAATTTGCAGCGCCGCTCTTTGAATGCTTCAAGGTACTAACCCTCCTGAGCTTTCTCCACAACTTGAGTCTTCAAGAAGACTCCTGCACGCACTCCTTGTGGCAACACTACAATTACGCTTTAATATTTGAACCTCTTCGACTCTGTGCACTCCTTGCAACAACAGTCTTTCAACAATTCCCTCAGGTTGTAAGCTATGAGACTCTACTCGACCTGCGCACATATTGCACGGATCCTATGCTTAACTTGCACTTCCGCGAGAATGAGAACAATGTTATCCCTCCTGAAATTTTAGAGATAAAAACTCTGAACCCTTGTCAACGCACTCCTTGTAGACAAACTCCACTGCACTCCTTGCAGGAATTTTACTCACTTAGGTTGAGAAACAATTGAAACTCATTCCTTTCTCTCTCTCTCAGATTTCAAACATTCAACAAGAAATCATTCATACATAGCGTAACAACAAATGCATAATAGAAGGAGTAAAATAAGTATTAGCATAGCATTCAACATGCATACACAGAGAATATCACAACACCATAAGTCTGAATCAAAGCTTCATGTATTAATTCAAGACTTTTGTACATGGGTGTTTTCAAATACATGTCTCTTCTCTCTCTCTCGCAATAACTGAATGTTATTCTTCTCATCTTTCCAACTATACAATGAGGGTTTATATATCCTGTTTCCCTCCTACTCTCTTAAACTGTCAAATCTAAGAATTTAAAGCTACCAACCTATATTAACTAGCATAAATGCCTCTACCTACTACAGATGTGAGCGAATCGCTCTAGATCTGTTGACAATCTACAAGTGCCCCTCCACTTAATTATTTCATTTAATATCCGCACATTTATTTCAAAACATTCCAAAACACTTTTGACAATGTGTTGAAATGCATTGGCACTTGTCCCGGCTGTCTTCCACCTCCGCACTTGCTTGCTACTCGCGATGCTCCTGCATCACAAAATTGAAGTGTACCCTTGTATATCAGTCATATTCCTTGGATGAAGATGATGATGTTGTCTCCTTACTTACTTGTCATTTTATAGCTCGTATTCCACAATAAAAATATGTATATGCAGGTTCATCAACAAAATTTAGCCTTGGGTATTCATCTTCTGAAATTCATATATCTATAATGAGTTTCCATGCATGTGTTGCTTTAAATCAATGAATCTTCTCATTTTCTGAGCACTAAAATGGAACCTCTATCCAAATGAAAGACTGCCAAACTTGGCCAAGTGCATTGTTGTGTATTCTCTATCCCTTATGTCTGCCATAACCCTAGAAGCAAGGTGTACCTTTCTGTAGCAACAGTCATAACATTCTCCTTAACAAGTCGCTCCAAAATATGTGAATACTCTGTACATTAGGATCTGAGTCTACTGAGAGTTTTGGGACAGAATCAAAATAATGATATCTTCTCTTACCGCATTTGTAATGTTATAGAGGGTATTGTATGCATAGTATCAGACCCTATTGTCACTGTCTGAGATCCATCTCACTTTCCTGGAACTAGTCAATCTCAAAGAAACGATACCTGGACAAAATGGAATAATGGTCGTATATCCCAATCTGTGTTTTTAAGCAATGCTTGGATTGTACGTTCCAACTCCAATCTCTTGTTCAAGAAATTAAAAAAAAAAAAAATCATAATAATAAACCTTCCTGAGACACAATGGTGCACTTGTTTTATGATGGGAGCTATTTAGAACACAATGCAATATCTTATGGACACATCAAATGTCACCCTTTACACATGGCATCGTAGTTCTAACTTTGATGCAGGAGCATCTCTCCATGTCAGCTAGTCAGTCGGTCAGCCACGTCGAGTGCATGCATTCAAAGATGAAGAGAGAGGCCCAGTCCTCATTTAAATATGAATTGAATGTAATTAAATGTCTAGGCTGGTGAGCCATAGAGAGGTGCCTTTGAGTAGGCATTAGGTAGATCGGCCTTTAATTTTTGTATGGCTGAGATCTAGATCCAGATGCTGGACTAGACAACCCTTTCAATGTAATTGAATAGGGTAGGTAGGTTGGAGGGAAGCGCTCTAAGAGCCCCCTCAGGTAAAAGAGATTTGGTATCTCATTTTGTAGTAAGCTGAGATAGAGAAGAGAATCTGCGAGTAGACAGCATAAGAGAGAAGAGCCGAGACCTTGTTATAGGCCATGCTCAGGAACACATTCTAAATACAGGCATTTGCCATATTTAATACAAAGAGCAATTTTTCCTGCAATATTCTGTGTTGAATGAATGTCTATGAGTGTTCCATTGTATGTTGTAGATGTATACTTTAGTTGTGCATTTGCAGGAGTGTGTTTGATTTCAGGTGAAGGTATTTGAGGCTCCACACCAGGAGGGTGTGACAGAACACTGCGGGTTCTGATAGCCATGCATAGAGGATGAATTTCTGAACACTAGGTGAGCATTGAGCGGGTGCATAGGTGCACAGGAGAAGACGACATAATTGTTGGATGTTCTGGGAGAAGATACTCTGCCAGGAGGGCATTGAGTAATTGTGCAGACAGAGGAGAAGAGAGCTCTTTGAGTTCTGTAATTAAAGGAAGAATCCATTGAGGGATCTTCACAGGGTTGTTGAACACCCTAAAAGGCTCAGCAAGAGGTTGCTGGAGCAGAAGGATAGCCAGGAGGGCATTATATTCTCCATCTATAGGAGAAGAAAGAAAGACAAAATCCCTTAGGGGTCTCAGAATTTGAGAAGCTCAGGAGAGGCAGCATTGTGCGTGCACGGAGACTCTGTAGAAGTGTAGATGTCGAAATCCCTTGAGGATTCGAAGGGAGCAAAGATCAGGAGGAACAACGTTTCCACGCGCGCAACAAAGCTCAGGGCAAAGGAGTTCGCAGAGGAGAAATGGAGAAAAGGTTGAGGCCTTTGGATTTTGAATTCTCCCAAGGTTGGGAAGAAAGTGCACAAGCTCAGGAGGGAGCAAAGTAGCCGTCATATCGGCTGAAGAAGAAGATATAGACCATTGGTTTTCACGTCCAGGAGGATCTCAGGAGAAGCGTACAAAAGGGAGAGATCGAGAGCCGTTGGATCTCATTCAGAAATCCCGTCAATTGTCAGATCGGACAGAAGGTGCACGGGGTTTAACCCTTCTCACGCCAGGAAGAAGTCCCGACAGTCATCGAGATATCGGGTTTCATGAAATCGAGAGTCTCGAGAACAGGAGATCGGGGATTTCCATAGTAAAATTCTTGGGAGCGATCTGGACCATCCGTTTGTGGATACATGTGGCAGAGATCGAGGCATCGGGAGACGGGATATCAGCATTCCCGTGGGAAGGAGATCGGGTAAGTCCACTTTGAAAATCCCGACACGAATATGGACCATCTGTCTGAGAGAGGACACGTGTCATGCGATCGTCCATTCCGGAGATCGGGGCACTAGACATCGGTATATCGACACTTGGGAAATCAGAGTTCCTGAGGTTGTGAAAGTTGAGAAATTTTAAGTCTCGAAATCTCGAGAGTTAATCAGGATCGTCCATCAGAGGAGGACGCACGGTAGCAATCGGAGCCATTGGGGAGAGTCCCGACAGGAAGTCGTCTATCGCCATTTTGGTCATCGGGATATCGGGAATCCTGGTGACAAGAGGTTTGGGCATTTCAGAATCGTGAAGTACGAAACCCCGACAAGGAGGAAGCGTCATTGTGGGCCAACTGTCAGTGTATCAGATAAGGAGGAAAGTGCCATTGAGGGGCCAACTGTTAGCATATCGGAGAATCGGGATTCGAGGAATCGACAATCTCGTGGGAATTTTTTTTTCATCATTTGAAACCCCGAAGCCCCGATAAGGAGTATGATTGCGGTCATATAAGGGGAGGTCGTGTGGACTAAAAGTCTAGCCTGGAGGGCTAACGGAAATTGGAGCGCATCGGGATTTTGAAGCCAAAAACCCCGACGAGAGGTAATACTGCAGTCACGGGGATAACGGTCATATGGGCCAAGAGCCTAGCCAAGAGAGCTAGTGCGGAAAGAGCACGTCGGGATTCGGCGGATCGCGGATCCTAAGGACAAGTGCACGTTGGCACTTGAAGGTCCGAAACCCCGACGAGAAGGAATATAAGGCTGCGGTCTTATGGAAAGTGGTCACATGGACCAGGGTATCATAGCCAGGAGGGCTAACGCGTAAAGGGCGTGTATCGGTGAAATTGCACATCGGAGATCGGGGATTCAAGAGGAAAGGAACTCTTGACATCAGAAAGGATGAAACCCCGAAACCCGAAACTGAGTCGGGGAAGAGCGCGGTCATGTGCAGAAGGTCGTGCGGGTGAAGAAAGGAGTTGTGGATTGGGTTTCATCAGAGATTCTAGCAGGGAATCGAAAGAGCCGCTTCGGCTCATGAAATAATTGATCGATCATGTGAGCAGGAGAGCGCGACGAGGTGGAGGTTGTGTCTTTACTACATCAAGTGGTATCAGAGCCAGGTTCTTGTCTGTATATTTCAGGCAGGGGAAGGCATACGAGGAAAGCACTCTGATACACACATCAAGTGGTATCAGAGCTAGAACTCTGTTTGTATATTTCAAGCAGAGGGAGAAGGTAAAGGAAGACAGAGCACTGGAAACTCTGTGGTGGTTGTTTGCAGGTAGGCAAGTAGTCGTTAAGAAGACAATCAGGGAGACTGTAGGAGGATGAAGCTGGTAACACTCTTCGTGCAAAGTGACAGCAACAGGTTTGCTAGGAAAGTAGACAAAGACAACACCATGGTTACTGAAAGCCATAGGCATGCTGGGAGGAAGAGCAAGGCAAAAAAGCTTGCAGAAATGGATAAAGAGATCTATGAATTAAAGGAAGATATAGAGAAGCTCGAACTGCGTATGCGGCAGGATAATAGGCCGAGATGGATGCGTGAATGGCCCATGAAGGAGCCGAAGGTAAAATGGCCAGTCAAGGAGTTGATGGTCAGAGGGCAGCGCAGGCTGTTAAGAAGATGGTTGAGGTATGCTGAAAACCTCAATGGACCAAAAGAGGAAATGGTTCAGGTGTGTGAACCAGAGACTAGGAGAGGTCTCAATGAGGAAGAGAATGAATTGGGATCAGCTAAAGATCTCAAGAACTGCCAGGAGGGCAGAGAAGAAATTCCAGATTGCCAGGTGGGCAACGAATTGAGATCACTGCGAGATCTTAGAGACTGTCAGGAGGACAACCAAGGAATTTCACATTTCCAGGTGGGCAATGAAATGAGGTCACTGTGGGATCTCACAGACTGCTAGGGGGGCAGCGGAAGCATCTCAGATTGCCAGGTGGGCAGAGTGTAGAAATCAATACTGTATGAAAGTCTCATGGTCTCGAAGGAGAGTTCAATTCAGAAAGGGTTGTTGATGAAGATGGGATCGGTTGATCTCATAGTATACCAGGAGAGCAGCGGAAGCATCCCATATTGCTAGGTGGGCAGGGATGAGCAGGTGAGTTTTGATCAGCCCGAGGAGCTGACAGAGCAGGTGGATTTAGATCAACAGGTGCAGCTGACAGAAGAGGAGGATCTGAGGGATCTTCTGATGATTGGAGGAATTCAGGTATTCCTACCATTTTCCCAGGAGGAGGCGGAAGTCTGTGTTGCAGATGATGCAACAACAACAACAGAACAGTCAACTGTGACTGTCAGGAAAGAAGAGGAATTGGAGCATACTTTGGGAGCTGCCCAAGCCGACGAAGAAGAAAATGAGCATTCGGAGGAGAGTCTCGACACTTTCCTCCAGGAAGCTAAAGAAGTTGTAGCACTGAAGCTGACAGCAGAAGAAGAAGAAGGAGAAGACGAGCATTCTGAGGAATGGCTCAACATTTTCAGCCAAGAAGCTGAAAAGACTGCAACAGGGGAGTTTGCAGAAGAAGAAGAAGAGGCAGACAACATTTGTTTTTCTGATCTGTGGGATCAAATTGAAGCCCTGGAAGAGAGGGTAAAAGTGCATAGCGTGCACATAGAACAGGTAAAGTTGGAAACAAATGAAGAAGGCATGGGAGATCATGGTGATCTGCCCATGAGAAGGAAATTTTTGTAGCTGAGGAGACTGCATGAACAGAGCCAGCCAATGGAGCAGCTGGACGAAGTGATCGAAGAGATCATGGAGCTGATGATCCAATCAGGAGAGACTACCAGCGAGGAGAGGCTGGGCAAAAAAGAAGCAGCAGCAGCAGCAGCAACAAGATGGAGTAGATGAACAATTCCAGAGGATGATTTGGGATCCAGGGGGGATTTCAACAGCTGAGATGGGAATCTCATGAGTAGGAGGTCATGAATTTTGTAGCTGAGGAGTTTGATGCAGGAGCATCTCTCCACATCAGCCAGCCATCCATCCAACCACGTCGAGCGCGTGCATTCAAAGTTGAAGAGAGAGGCACAGTCCTCATTTAAATCTGAATTGAATGTAATTAAATGTCTAGGCTACTGAGCCATAGAGTCGTGCCTTTATGCAGGCATTAGGTATATCAACCTTTAATGTTTGTATGGCTTAGATCTAGATCCAGATGCTGGATTAGACAACCCTTTCAATGTAATTGAATAGGGTAGGTAGGTTGGAGGGAAGCGCTCTAAGAGCCCCCTCAAGTGAAAGAGATTTGGTATCTCATTTTGTAGTAAGTTGAGATAGAGAAGAGAATTTGCGAGTAGAGAGCAGAAGAGAGAAGAGACGAGACCTTGTTACATGCCGTGCTCATGAACACATTGTAAATACAGCCATTTGCCATATTTAATACAAAGAGCAGTTTTTCCTGCAATATTCTGTGTTGAATGAATGTCTGTGAGTGTTCCATTGTATGTTGTAGATGTATATTGTAGTTGTGCATTTGCAGGAGTGTGTTTGATTCCAGGTGAAGGTCTTTGAGGCTTCACACCAGGAGGGTGTGACAGAACACTGCGGGTTCTGATAGCCATGCAGAGAGGATGCATTTCTGAACACTGCGGTTTCAGACAAAGACGTGCTGCGGCACAAGAACTGGAGTCAACAACTCAATGGAAGACCTCAAGGTTGCTGAATACATTGGAGGCAAGGCTGTGTGGGAGAAGACACAATTGCAGACAAAAGCTCTGAGGAGTTTTGTGAAGCTCTGCCAGGAGGGCATTGAGCCAGTGCAAGGAGTGCACAGAGGAAGGAACTCTATTGTGAGTTCAGAAGAATCAAAATCACTGAGGATTCTGAGAGCTCTGCCAAGTGGGAATTGAGTATATGCACAGTGGTGAATTGAGAAGAAATCTGTTGCGAGTTCAGAAAGAGGACCAGAATCACTGAGGATTCTGAGAGCTCTGCCAGGTGGGCACTGAGCGGGTGCATAGGTGCACAGGAGAAGAGGACAGAATTGTTGGATATTCTGGGAGAAGATACTCTGCCAGGAGGGCATTGAGTAAGTGTGCAGACAGAGGAGAAGAGAGCTCTTTGAGTTCTGTAATTAAAGGAAGAATCCATTGAGGGATATTCAAAGGGTTGTTGAACACCCTGAAAGGCTCAGCAAGATGTTGCTGGAGAAAAAGGATAGCCAGGAGGGAATTATATTCTCCATCTGCAAGAGAAGAAAGAAAGTCAAAATACCTTAGGGGTCTGACCATGTGAGAAGCTCAGGAGAGGCAACACTGTGTGTGTGTGGAGACTCTGCAGAAGCGTAGACGTCAAAATACCTTGAGGATTCGAAGGGAGTAAAGCTCAGGAGGAACAACGTTTCCACACGTGCAGGGAAGCTCAAGGAAAAGGAGTTCGCAGAGGAGAAAGGGAGCAAAGGTTGAGGCCTTTGGCTTTTGAATTCTCCCAAGGTTAGGAAGAAAGTGCGGAAGCTCAGGAGGGAGCACAGTAGCCGTTAGATCGGCTGAAGAAGAAGATTTGGACCGTTGGTTTTCATGTCCAGGAGGAGCTCAGGAGAAGCCTACAGAAGGGAGAGATCGAGACTCGTTGGATCTCATTCAGAAATCCCGTCAGCCGTCAGATCGGACAGAAGGTGAACAGGGTTTAACCCTTCTCATGCTAGGCAGAAGTCCCGAGTGTCATCAGGATATCGACCTTCATGAAATCGAGAGTCTCGAGGATAGGAGATCGGAGATTTCCATAGTAAAAGTCCCGGGAGCGATCTGAACTGTCCGTTTGTGGATACACGTGGCGGAGATCGAGGCGTCGGGAGTCAGGATATCGGCATTCTCGTGGATAGGAGATCGGGTAAGTCCACTTTGAAAACCCCGACATGAATCTGGATTGTCCGTTTGAGAGAGGACACGTGTCACACGATCGTCCATTACGGAGATTCGGGCACTAGACATCGGTATATCGACACTCGGGAAATCAGAGTTCCTGAGGTCGTGAAAGTCGGGACATTTTAAGTCTTGAAATCTCGAGAGTTAATTAGGACCATCCATAAGAGGAGGATGCACGACAACAATCGGAGCCATCGGGGAGAGTCCCGATAGGAAGTCTTCTATTGGCATTTTGGCCATCGGGATATCGGGAATCCTGGTGACAAGAGGTTTGGGTATTTCAGAATCACGAAGTTCGAAACCCCAACAAGGAGGAAGCGCCATTGTGGGCCAGCTGTCAGTGTATCGGATAAGGAGGAAAGCACCATTGAGGGTCCAACTGTCAGCATATCGGAGAATCGGGATTCGAGGAATCGACAATCTCGTGGGCAAATGTTTTTCAGCATTTGAAACCCTAAAGCCCCGATAAGGAGTATGACTGCGGTCATATAAGGGGAGGTCGTGTGGACCAAAATTCTAGCCTAGAGGGCTAACGGAAATTGGAGTGCATCATGATTTTGAAGCCAAAAACAACGACAAGAGGTAAGACTGCGGTCACGGGGATAACGGTCATATGGGCCAGGAGCCTAGCTAGGAGAGCTAGTGCATAAAGAGCACGTCTAGATTCGGCAGATCGTGGATCCTGAGGACAAGTGCACTTTGGCACTTGAAGGTCTGAAACCCCGACGAGAAGGAATATAAGGATGTGGTCTTATGGAAAGTGGTCACATGGACCAAGGTATAGCCAGGAGGGCTAACGTGTAAAGGGCACGTATCGGTGAAATTGTGCATCGTAGATCGGGGATTCAAGAGGACGGGAACTCTTGACATCAGAAAGGACGAAACCCCAAAACCCGAAACTGAGTCAGGGAAGAGCGCAGTCATGTGAAGAAGGTTGTGCGGGTGAGGAAAGGACTTGTGGATCGGGTTTCATCAGAGATTCCAACAGGGAATCGTAAGAGCCGCTTCGGCTCATGAAATAATTGACCGATCTTGTGAGAAGGAGAGCGCGACGAGGTGGAGGTCGTGTCTTTACTGCATCAAAATTGAATTTGCAGGTTTGGGTCTATTCGATTGTTGCCTCCATTTGACATCTTTTCAATAAACACTCCACGAAACTCAGATTTAGGCTCAAACATTTAGCTTCTTCTCATGGCATCTTGGCATATGTTGTTGACTTGGAATAGAATGTGGCTTTGATATGTTCAGTGGACTTGTTGTAAGGTAGGGCCCGATGACCAAACCCAAACATTTACTCCTTGTGACTCACGTAGACTATGAAGACTCGTGTTTAATTTATACATGGATTATTTGGAAGGTAGATCAGTGCTTGGAAATGATGCCTCTGGAAACCTGGAAACAGATTCATTGACAAATGAATGTTGTATCTAGACAGGCCAGCAGAGTGACACATATTATGTTGTAAATGCTTCATCCAGTTGAATCGGGCATCTTCTCTTCAAATGGTCTGGCAATTCGAGCAATGATTTGTTGTAGCCTCTTGTAGGTTTTGACTATGATGTGTTGGTGCTTTATCATGACTCTTGTGTTGTGTTGCTAGTAGTAGTAGGTACTAACCTGTGTTGTATTTGATGGCAGGTGCTGGAGATTGGCTCCCAACCAATAAATTTTCTAGAATAATCATTAAGTACCCTTCCTATACCTCCCTCGAACAAGGTAAGTTAAAAGATCAACACTATTTCTGGCATATGCAATACCAGTGCTCGGGAAGAACACTTCTTGGTGCTACGGGAATAAACCAATTCCTGCAACAATGAAAAATTGAAAATTTAGTATCTGGATACTAACATTGGCTCCTTTTGGGGGATTATGCTCTCCTTGTGAGGCATCAAGAACAAGTAGACCAATGTGCCTTTCATCTGTGCATCTGTGCAATTCATCCTGCAAAATTTTGCCTTTGCAAACGTTCGCATTCTTCTGTGTTGTGCCTAGTCCATTGGGTTATAGAGTCTATCAATATCATTTCAAATCAAGACCAAACTTTTGCAACTTATTCAAAATCTAACAAAATGTTGAAACCAAACCTCTTGTTGCAACCCTGATTACAGTATGAAAACTGTAAAAACAAATGCTCAAGAAGAGAGCTTACTGCATGCCCTACTTCTAACCAATTACACCATCACTTGATCAAGTGAAATCATGTTTCCAATGAAACCATGATAACATCCAATTGACTGTAAAAACTCCTTGCATGCAGAATAAGATCAAAGAAAAATTCATTGTGTGTAACACAATTTTAACTTGTAACAGATATTTACAACCACCATCTCCTGAGAAGAATAATCCATATAAATAGCTCTCAGATCATAGAAAAAGGAAGTAGATTGATAACCAAACATGGTTACCTTTTCTTGTTGCTTGATGTTTACTTCAACTTCTGATGTATGCCTGGCATAATCTGGTTCCGACTGTTCATGACTAATGGGCAAAATGTTTTCATAAATCTGTTGATTAGCTTCTGTCACCATAAATATATAAGGTTGTTGATAACCTTCATCACTACTATTATGTTTATCATATTTACCCACAACAATATGCTAAGGAAGTACTTGTTCTTTATACTCATCATAGACATGAGCTTTTCCATTCAAATCTAAAACTACAGGGGCATCAAGAACAAGATCAAGTGCATCTACAACTATGCAATCATCTTTCCTATCATCAATGGTATCTTGAATGTCTCCCTTAACAAAATAATTTTCATCCTTACCATCAAGAGAAAAATCTACTTTCTACTGAATATGCTTCTCAAATACATCACAACAATTTTCAAAAAGAATTTCAACTGAAAATTTTCCTCGATAAAATATATTGAAAGCATCATGAAAACTTGCCAATGAGTTAATACTTGAATCTGGAAGAGATCTGCACCAGTCAAGGGCCGCTCCCTTCAATGAGTATCTGAAAATCTTTATCTTGACATCTTCATGCACAATCTTACGTTCATGAATAAACTCATGAAAATCTAGCAGATGCTCAGCCGAAACCTCCCAATCTTCGTCTTTAAATGTGGGAAGGGTACCTTCCCATTCATCTCTTCTAAGAATTGGGTTTGGAAAACCAATGACATCTGAAAAATCACAAAAACCAAACCTTTGAGCCAAAATGGCTTCCATGCTTGGATCGAGTGAAGTCGCCTATTAATCATTAGACAATGGAGTCGCCATGGTGAAATATCTGCAGTCATGTATCCGCCCTCTTCCTATTCACCATCAAGAAGAAAATATGATCGTTGTCATTCTCCCAGGGAAGATATCTTCGTGATTTATCCCCAGAAACAATGCCAAAAGATTTTAGTGCTAGAAGTTGCCCCTAGACTGCTATAGGGTCAAGCCCAGCACATCTTCGATTATTACAATGATTTTATAAATAAGGATGTGTTTTGGGTTTTGAAAGAAGGTCGATCAGGTAGATGGAAAGAGAAATAATAAGAGAAATAGGCTAAATGTAGATCAGTAAAAACACCATTGGGCATGGAGTCAAGTAAACACCTTGTTGATCAAAGACAATCAAATTGTATATCAGATAAAACATTTATATGTAAATCGGTATAAGAATATGGAATAAATGAAAAGTAGAACACCTCATCAAACCAAGATTCTCTTTGTCAAATGGATGCAACGGTACTTGAAACAAAACACACGGATAATAGGCAGTCACGGAAAAATATTTACCGCTCAGGAATCTATCATCCATGAGCAACCATTGATTCTCAATGTCTGCAATTCATTCAAGTAAGACGAAAAATAGAATGTAAAACAAGGAAGATGGAAAAATAATGTTTAGACAAGAGAAATCACAATCTGATAAAAAAAATTTCATAGATCTCCAATGTCAGAAGCGATCAAAGAAAGACAATACCCTCAAGCTTACAATAACTCAGACTAGATTCTATTTTATCGATATCTTCTCAGGCCTTACCCTCTTGGGCTTTCCCCCGCCTTTCACACTGTAGAAATGATTCGCTTTATAACCTTTACAATATACAAGGGAAATCCTCGAAGAAGCAATCGAATCTCTGAGAATAGTCTATAATCTAATTTATTACAAAACTATAGGATCAAGATCCTATAATTATGGAGTCAAATCCTTATTCTTGCATAATGAAAACAAATTGCTTGGATGCAGTCTTATTCAACCATTCTACTCTATTTTCCTGCTGAAATCATGTTGATCATGTTGGCAAATTTCCAATGCAACCATAAAATGATTTCACTTGCAAGAGGGTCGTCTTCCTTGCAGGTAAATCAGAAAATGTGGAAAAACTGATATTTTTGCAGTAAGAAATGAATGGGCAACCCATACTTACAACTACAATTTATTTTTTTCTATACGTTGCAAAATTATCAGTTTTGTACATTTTCTTATTTACCTGCAAGGAACAAGACCTTCTTGGAAGTGAAATCATTTCATGGTTGCATTAGAAATTCGCCTACACATGATCAACATGATTTCAACAGGAAAGTAGAGTAGAATGGTTGAATAAGCTTGCATCCAAGAATTTTTTTTTCAGTATGAAAGAATAAGATGTTAGTGCTAAAAGTTGCCCCTAGACTACTGTAGGGTCAAGCCTAGCACATCTTCAATTATTGCAATGATTTTATAAATAAGGATTTGTTTTGGGTTTTGAAAGAAGGTGGATCAGGTAGATGAAAAGAGAAAGAATAAGAGAAACAGGCTAAATGCAGATCAATAAAAACACCATTGGGCATGGAGTCAAGTAAACACATATGTTGATCGAAGGCAATCAAATTGTATATCAGATAAAACGTTTATATGTAAATAGGTAGAAGAATAGGGAATAAACGAAAGGTAGAACACCTCATCAAACCAAGATTCTCTTTGTCAAATGGATGCAACGGTACTTGAAACAAAACACGTGGATAATAGGCAGTCACGGAAAAATATTTACCGCTCGGGAATCTATCATCCATGAGAAACCATTGACTCTCTATGTCTGCAACTCGTTCAAGTAAGATGAAAAATAGAATGTAAAACAAGGAAGATGGAAAAACAGTGTTTAGACAAGAGAAATCATGATCTAATAAAAAAATGTCATAGATCTCCAATGTCAGAAGCGATCACATAAATACAATACCCTCAGGCTTACAATAACTCAGACTGGATGCTATTTTATCAATATCTTCTCAGGCCTTACCCTCTCGGGCTCCCCCCCACCTTTCACACTGTAGAAATGATTGGCTTTATAGCCTTTACAATATACAACTGAAATCCTCGAAGAAGAAATCGAATCTCTAAGAATAGTCTATAATCTAATTTATTACAAAATTATAGGATCAAGATCCTATAATTATGGGGTCAAATCCTTTTTCTTGTATACTGAAAAAAAATTGCTTGGATGTAGTCTTATTCAACCATTCTACTCTATTTTCCTGCTGAAATCATGTTGATCATGTGTTGGCGAATTTCCAATGCAACCATGAAATGGTTTCGCTTCCAAGAGGGTCTTCTTCCTTGCAGGTAAATCAGAAAATGTAGAAAAACTGATATTTTTGCAGTAAGAAATTAATGGGCAACCCATACTTATAGCTGCAATTTATTTTTTTCCACATGTTGCAAAATTATAAGTTTTCTACATTTTCTTATTTACCTGTAAGCAAGAACACCCTCTTGGAAGTGAAATCATTTCATGGTTGCAATGGAAATTCATCTACACATGATCAACATGATTTCAGCAGGAAAGTAGAGTAGAATGGTTGAATAAGCTTGCATCCAAGAAATTTGTTTTCAGTATGCAAGAATAAGATGTTAGTGCTAAAAGTTGCCCCTAGACTACTATAGGGTCAAGCCTAGCACATAATCGATTATTGCAACGATTTTATAAATAAGGACGTGTTTTGGGTTTTGAAAGAAGGTGGATCATGTAGATGGAAAGAGAAAGAATAAGAGAAACAAGCTAAATGCAGATCAATAAAAACACCATTGGGCATGGAGTCAAGTAAACACCATGTTGATCGAAGGCAATCAAATTGTATATCAGATAAAACATTTATATGTAAATGGGTAGAATAATAGGGAATAAACAAAAAGTAGAACACTTCATCAAACTAAGATTCTCTTTTTCAAATGGATGCAATGATACTTGAAACAAAACACATGGATAATAGGCAGTCACGGAAAAATCTTTACCGCTCAGGAATCTATCATACATGAGAAGCCATTGATTCTCAATGTCTACAATTCTTTCAAGTAAGACGAAAAATAGAATGTAAAACAAGGAAGATGGAAAAACAGTGTTTAGACAAGACAAATCACGATCTGATAAAACAAATTTCATAGATCTCCAATGTCAGAAGCAATCACAGAAATACAATTCCCTCGGGCTTACAATAACTCAGACTGAATGTTATTTCATCAATATATTCTCAATCCTTACCCTCTCGGGCTTCCCTTCGCCTTTCACACTGTAGAAATGATTGGCTTTATAGCCTTTACAATATACAACTGAAATCCTTGAAGAAGGGATCAAATATCTAAGAATAGTCTATAATCTAACTTATTACAAAACTATAGGTTCAAGATCCTATAATTATGGGGTCAAATCCTTATCATAGCTAGGTCTTCGACAGGTTCACATCCTTGTTGGAGGATGACTAATCTTTCTGGAAACATCAATCACAGTTGGGCATCGAGTTATCTTCATATTTGACTAAAACATAATTCAATTTGAAATTGTCTTCTTTCTCGTTGAGGATTCACAGGTTTGCAACATGATAAATAGAAAATGGTCATCAAGTGCTAAAAAACATATTCATACCTTCAAACAAAAATCCAAAACAGAGTATGGGAAAGTACAAATGGTTGAGCTCCTCTGATTTGTACTGATTTGATTACTGACTATGTATCCTTTCTCTAGTCGATACTTTGATCATCGTGTCTTGATATACTTCCTCAGAACCAAAACTAAGAATAATATAGGAAAGAATATATACATCCTTTGTTTTATAGTTATGGAAATATAAACCATATATTTGAATATGACATCTTTATTGTAGACAAAAAATGATCACAAAATTGAAGTGTACCCTTATATATCAGTCATCTTCCTTGGATGAAGATGATGATGTTGTCTCCTTAGTTACCTATCATTTTATAGCTCATATTACCCAATGAAAAAATGTATATGTAGGTTCATCAACAAAATTTATCCTTGGGTCTTCATCTTCTGAAATTCAAAGATCTATAATGTGTTTCCATGCATGTTTTTCTCTAAATCAATGAATTTTCTCATTTTCTGAACACTGCAATGGATCCTCTATCCAAAGGAAAGACTGCCAAACTTCGCTAAGTGCATTGTTGCATATTCTCTCTTCCTTATGCCTTCCATAACCTTGGAAGCAAGGTGTAACTCTCTGCAACAATAGTCATAACATTCTCCTTAACAAGTCACTCCAAAATATATGCAATACTCTGTACATTAGGATCTGAGTCTACTGAGAGTTTTGGGAGATAATCAAAATAAGGATATCTTCTCTTACCACCTTTGTAATGTTATAGAGGGTTTTTTATGCATAGTATCAGACCCTATTGTCACTGTCTGAGATCCATCTCACTTTCCTCGGGATCATCAATCTCAGAGAAACGATACATGGACGAAATAGAATAAGGGTCATATATCCCAATCCGAGTTTTTAAGCAATGCTTGGACTGTTCATTCGAACTCCGATCTCGTGTTCAGGAAATAAAAACAATTTAATTTCATAATAATAAACCTTCCTGAGACCCGATGGTGCACTTGTTTTATGATGGGAGATATTTAGAACCCAATGCAATATCTTATGGACACATAAGATGTTTCCCTTTACACATGGCATCAAAGTTTTAACTCAAATTTGCAGGTTTGGGTCTACTCGATTGTTGCCTCCATTTGACATATGTGCAATCAACACACCACAAAACTTGGATTCGGGCTCAAACATTTAGCTTCTTCTCATGGAATGTTGGCATATGTTGCTGACTTGGAATACAATGTGGCTTTGATATGTTCAGTAACCTTGTTGTAAAGTAGGGCCCGATGACCAAAACCAAACTTTTACTCCTTGTGACTTGTGTGGACTGTGAAGACTCATGTTGAATTTATACATGAATTATTTGGAAGGTAGCTCGGTGCTTGAAAATGATGCCTCTGGATACCTGGAAATAGAGCCATTGACAAATGAATGCTGCAGCTAGACAGGCCATCAGAGTGACACATATTGTGATGTAAATGCTCCATCCAATTGAATCGGGCATCTTCTCTTCAAATGGTCTGGAAATTCGAGCAATGATTTCTTGTAACCTCTTGTGGGTTTTGACTATGATATGTTGGTGCTTTATCATGACTATTGTGTTTTGTGGATAGTAGTAGTAGGTACTAACCTGTGTTGTATTTGATGGAAAATGTTGGAGATTGGCTCCCGGCCAATAAATTTTCTAGACTAATCATTAAGTACCCTTCCTATACCTCCCTCCAACAAGGTAAGTTATAATCTCAACACTATTTCTGGCATATACAATACCGGTTCTCAAGAACAACACTTCTAGGTGCTACGGAAATAACCCCATTCCTGCAACAAGGAAAATTTGAAAATTTTGTATCTGGATACTAACATTGGCTCCTTCTAGGGGATGATGCTCTCCATGTGAGGTATCAAGAACAAGCAAACCATTGTTCCTTTCATATGTGCATCGCTGCAACACAACCT
The DNA here is from genome assembly GCA_009831015.1 of Picea engelmannii. Classification (NCBI taxonomy): domain Eukaryota; kingdom Viridiplantae; phylum Streptophyta; class Pinopsida; order Pinales; family Pinaceae; genus Picea; species Picea engelmannii. Next base: position 426,151 of record ML787740.1, read on the forward strand.
GCAAACTTTTTTCTCTACAAACGTTTTCATTCTTTTGTGTTCTGCTATTCCATTGGGTTATAGAGTCCACCAATAGCATTTGAAATCAGTCCCAAACTTTTGCAACTTATTCAAACTCTAATAGAATGATGAAACCAAACTTCATCCTGCAAACCTGGTTACACTATGCAAACTGTAAAAACAAATGCTCAAGAAGAGAGCTTATTGCCTGACCTACTTCTAACCAATTACACTGTCACTTGATCAAGTGAAATCATGTTTCCAATGAAACCATGGTAACATCCAGCTGACTGTAAAAGATCCTTGCATGCAGAATAAGATCAAAGAAAACTTCATTGTGTCTAACACAATTTTAACTTGTAACACATATTTACAACAACCATCTTCTTTGATTTGAAACTTTGCAAGGCTGGAAACTTCTGAGAAGAATGACTCCATATAAATAGCTATCGGATCATAGAAAACAAAAGTAGATTAATAAGAAAACATGGTTACCTTTTCTTGATGCTCGATGTTTACTTCAACTTCTGATGTATTCCTGCCATAATCTGGTTCCGACTGTTCATGACTAATGGGCATAATGTTTTCATAAATCTGTTGATTAGCTTCTGTCACCATAAATATAGAAGGTTGTTGATAACCTTCATCACTACTCTTATGTTTATCAGATTTACCAACAAGAATATGATGAGGAAGTACTTGTTCTTTATACTCATCATAAACATGAGCTTTTCCATTCAAATCTAAAACTGCAGGGGCATCACGAACAAGATCAAGTGCATCTACAACTATGAAATCATATTTCCTATCATCAATGGTATCTTGAAGGTATTCCTTAAAAAAATATTTTTCATCCTTACCATCAGGAGAAAAATCTACTTTCTACTGAATATGCTTCTCAAATATATCACAACAATTTTCAAAAAGACTTTCAACTGAAAAGTTTTCTCTATAAAATATATTAAAAGCATCATGAAAACTTTCCAATGAGTTAATACTTGAAGCTAGAAGAGATCTGCACTAGTCAAGGGTTGCTCCCTTCAATGAGTATCTGGAAATCTTGATCTTGACATCTTCATGCACAAATTGATGTTCATGAATAAACTCGTGAAAATCTAGCAGATGCTCAGCCTAAAACCTCCCAATATTCGTCTTTAAATGTGGGAAGGGTACCTTCCCATTCAGCTCTGCTAAGAATTAGGTTTGGAAAACCAATGACATCTGAAAAATCACAAAAGAAAAACCTTTGAGCCAAAATGGCTTCCATGCTTGGATCCAATGGAGTCGCCTATTAATCTTTATATAGTGGATTCGCCATGGTGAAAGATCTACAGTCATGTATCTGCCCTCTTCTTGCTCACCATCAAGAAGCGGATCTGATTGTTGTCATTCTCCCAGGGAAGACATCTTTGTCCTTCGTCCCCGACAATGGCACCAAAAGATGTTAGTGCTAGAAGTTGCCCCTAGACTGCTATAGGGTCAAGCCTAGCACATCTTTGATTATTGCAATGATTTTATAAATACGGATGTGTTTTGGGTTTTGAAAGAAGGTGGATCAGGTAGATGGAAAGATAAAGAATAAGAGAAACAAGATAAATGCAGATCAGTAAAAGCACCATTGCGCATGGAGTCATGTAAACACCCCATTGATTGAAGGCAATCAAATTGTATATCAGATAAAACATTTATATGTAAATAGGTAGAAGAATAGGGAATATATGAAAAGTAAAACACCTCATCAAACAAATATTCTCTTTGTCAAATGGATGCAACGATACTTGAAAAAAAACACATAGATAACAGGCAGTCACGTCAAAATATTTACCGCTCAGGAATCTATCATCCATGAGTAGCCATTGATTCTCAATTCTGCAATTCATTCAAGTAAGACGAAAAACCAAATGTAAAAGAAGGAAGATGGAAAAATAGTGTTTAGACAAGAGAAATCATGATCTGATAAAAAAAATGTCATAGATCTCCAATGTCAGAAGTGATCACAGAAATACAATGCCCTCAGGCTTACAATAAATCAGACTGGATGCTATTTCATCAATATCTTCTCAAGCCTTACCCTCTCAGGCTTCACCCCACCTTTCACACTATAGAAATGATTGGATTTATACCCTTTACAATATACAACTGAAATATTTGAAGAAGGGATTGAATCTCTAAGAATAGTCTATAATATAATTTATTGCAAAACTATAGGATCAAGATCCTATAATTATGGGGTCAAATCCTTATCATAGTTGGGTCTTCGATAGGTTCACATCCTTGCTGAAGGATGACTAATATTTATGGAAACTTCATTCACAGCTGGGCATCGAGCTATATTCATCTTTGACTAAAAAAAATTCAATTTGAAATTGTCGTCTTTCTCATTGAGGATTCACAGGTTTGCAACGCGATAAATATAAAATGGTCATCAAGCGCTACAAACATCTTCATACCTTCAAAAAAAAATCCAAAATAGAGTATGGGAAAGTAAAAATGGCTGAACTCCTTTGATTTGTACTGATTTGATTACTGACTATGTAGCTTTTCTCTAGTCAATACTGTGATCATCATGTCTTGCTATACTTGCTCAGAACCAAAACTGAGAATAATATAAGCAAGAAGATATACATCCTCTGTTTTATAGTTATGGAAATATAAACCATATATCTGAATATGAAATCTTTACTGTAGACAAAAAATGATCACAAAATTGAAGTGTACCCCTGTATATCAGTCATCTTCCTTGGATGAATATGATGATGTTGTCTCCTTAGTTACCTGTCATTTTATAGCTCGTATTCCCCAATGAAAATATGTATATGCAATTTCATCAACTAAATTTAGCCTTGGGTCTTCATCTTTTGAAAGTCGGAGATCTATAATGAGTTTCCATGCATGTGCTTCTCTAAATGAATGAATCTTCTCATTTTCTGAAGATTGCAAGGGATCTTCTATCCAAAGGAAAGACTGCCAAACTTGGCTAAGTGCATTGTTGCGTCTTTGCACTCCCTTACGCCTGCCATAACCCTGGAAGCAAGGTGTACCTCTCTGCAACAATAGTCATAACATTATCCTTAACAAGTCATTCCAAAGTATATGCAATACTCTGTACATTAGGATCTGAGTCTACTGAGAGTTTTAGGTGAGAATCAAAATAATGATATCTTGTCTTACCACCTTTGTAATGTTATAGAGGGTTTTGTATGCATAGTATCAGACCCTATTGTCACTGTCTGAGAGCCATATAAGTTTCCTCACATTAGTCAATCTCATACCAACGATACCTAGACAAAATGCAATAATGGTCGTATATCCCAATCCGGATTTTTAAGTAATTATGGGATTGTTCGTTCCAACTCCGATCTTGTTTTCATGAAATAAAAAAAGTTTAATTTCATAATAATAAACCTTCCTGAGACCCGATGGTGCACTTATTTTATGATGGGATCTATTTATATCCCAACGCAATATCTTATGGACACATAAGATGTCTCCCTTTACACATGGCATCAGAGTTTTAACTCGAATTTGGAGGTTTCGGTCTACTCGATTGTTGCCTCCATTTGAAATATGTGCAATCAACATGCCACAAAACTTGGATTCAGGCTCAAACATTTAGCTTCTTCTCATGGCATCTTGGCATATGTTGTTGACTAGGAATACAATGTGGCTTTGATATGTTCAGTGGCCTTGTTGTAAGGTAGGGCCCAATGACCAAACCCAAACTTTTACTCCTTGTGACTCGCGCGGACTGTGAAGACTCGTGTTGAATTTATACATGGTTTATTTGGAAGGTATCTTGGTGCTTGGAAATGATGCCTCTAGACACCTGGAAACAGAGTCATTGACAAATGAATTCTGTAGCTAGACAGGCCAGTAGAGTGACACATATTGTGATGTAAATGCTCCATCCAGTTGAATCAAGAATCTTCTCTTAAACTGGTCTGGAAATTTGAGCAATGATTTTTTGTAGCCTCTTGTGGGTTTTGACTATGATGTGTTAGTTCTTTATCATGACTGTTGTGTTGTGTGGCTAGTAGTAGTAGGTACTAACCTGTGTTGTATTTGATGGCAGGTGCTGGAGATTAACTACCGAACAATAACTTTGCTAGACTGATCATTAAGTACCCTTCCTATACCTCCCTCCAACAAGGTAAGTTAAAAAATCAACACTATTTCTGGCATATGCGATACCAGTGCTCAGAAACAACACTTCTCAGTACTATGGGAATAACCCCATTCCCACAACAAGGAAAAATTGAAAATTTAGTATCTGGATACTAACAGTAAGAAACAATATATATTAAACACTCATCCAATTAACCAAAACCCTAAAGAATATAATAAATTTTGAGGACATTTAAGGTTCCAAGGTTTTTCATAGACAAACTCCATTTTTCACCCTCTTTGCATCCTTCGTTTTGAAAGACACATAAATCTACGGTAGAAAATATAGGCTTTATCTATTTCAAGATATAGAGGTTTTGTTTGTAGGATCTCAAAGCTTCTTTAGCTACTTCAAAAGAAAACATTAGGTTATTTATCACAGACATATATTTGTCTTGGGGAAAGTCTCTCCCTTGTGAAAAATCCTTATTCAGAACAAAGAAGGACATATGTCAAATCAAACGACATTATCAACTATAATTATATAAAATACACATTCCATTAATGATAATCAATCTTATATAAAGAAAAAATTCCATGATATTATATGGCTTGATGAAAGAAAAAAAATGAATTGCACTTGGGTGAATGACAAGTAATGTGAAATTGATCTAGGTGGATATCGGTGGTCACCCACATTTTCCACTAGCTCAAAACACAATTTTCCACTAGCTCAAAACACAATTTTCCACCTTCACAATTTTTCTACTTTTTTGGGGGGTCTTGAACTTTCAGGGTCATTTTGAGCCCCTAAATGATGATATTTGGACATTCGTGCGGCCAAAAATTATCAGTGGCATACTAGCCCTAGCCAAAAGTTGTAATCCTCAGATATTTCTTTCCAACGATCTATCATGCACCTGAAATAAAGATTGTATGCAAAAGAAATTCCCCCAGGAAGTTGATGTATCAACTAATTACATCAGGGCCCACAAAATGTTTGTTGTTATATCTTCTAAGGTTGGAGTTTTTTATGTTTAGGGTTTTCCCATTTATGATTTATGTTAAAAGGCCTTTTTGGCCTCATTGTAATCATCTTCTTATGAATGCACATATCCATACCATTTCTTATTAGAGATAAGTTGTCGCCATTCTAGTGATTTCATTTCACTCTATATTTTTATAGTATCTACATATTTCAATCTTTAATAGAGATTGAGAATTTTTATATTTCTATGTTTTTTTCATATTTCTATGTTTAATTTTTTCCCTCGTAAATATAGATCAGTAGTATAAGAGTATTCTATTATTTATTTGTTTCTCTGTACATGTCCCCAATGAGGTCGAGGGATAAGGAGTTTGGACTCCATTTACTTGAGCCTATGAAATACCGTCCTCTCAGACCCCAATAAACTCCCATGGTGGAAGAAAAGAGAGATGAGGGAGAAGGAGATCATATTCAATTGCTACTCTAGGAATCCCTCACACAATAGAGGGACAAGATGATTGATATTTTTGTCCAAATCCTTTGACGATTGACGACAACAATAAACACATCTTTGTCAAATGACCACTTTGGAAGCACTGCCTTGTTCAAGGTAAAAATTTATTTTTATAGTCACGTATTTGAAGGTCATATAGATGTGGATGCTTTCAAAAAGTGATTGAATCTTATAGAAGGTTATTTCTCTGTGCACAATTTTTCCAATATGAAAAAGATCACATTTTTTCTCCTTAAGGTTGTCCCCCATGTCAAAAATTGGTGGGAGACTTATTATGAGTAAAATTACATAAAGGAGTTTGGAATGTTTGAGGTTGAACCCACTTGGGACCCTTTTATGGATATCGTTAAGGAATAATATTACCTAGTTGGAAACTATGACGAGCTCTACACAAGATGGACCACACATCATCAGGAGAGGGACCAAACAATGTTGAAGTTCACAAATACATTCCATATTTTTTTCACCAAGATGGGTATCAAATAATTTGAGCAACATATGGTCCTAAAATACCATGGCGGCCTACATAGGTGCATTCAAGCACAAATGGAGTTTCTGAAAATCTCGTCAAAGGGAGTCTCTTATCAATATGTTGTCAAAATCAAGAAGAAATGCAAGCCACATAATAATCAAGAGTTCCAGTATGAAAATCCGCAACAACAAAAGTATGGTAAATATGGCCCTAACTCATAGAACAACCAACCTCAAGAAAAACATTCCAAGTCGTAGGAAAATAAGTATAACATGAATATGAAGAAGGACACTAGAAAGTGGTGTGATTTACAAAAAATCTCTTTACACAACACTAATGAATGTCACTTGAAACAATGAGTAGTGGTCGATCTGAAAGAAAAAGATCTAAACTCTGACTTGGAATTTGATTTAGATTACAACAAAAGGAAAAATATCATTGATGAAAAACCCACTACTACCATCACAACCCCAACAATCCAAGAAGAGGAACCAAAGGAGCCTAAGGAGGGGAATGCCTCTTCCATTCATAGATGTTGGTGAAGGGGACCCCATTTCATTTCATTGTTGATAGTGGGAGAAAAAAACAAAATCTCAACAGAGGTCATCAAGAAGTTGGAGTTAACAACAACACCACACCCGTGTCCATAAAACATTAGGTGGCTCTACCATGGATGAGATCTTCGCATCATTAGTAGTGTCACCTTTCCAATGGAATCAATCCCTTCAAGGATGAGGCACTATGTGATATTGCCCCACTTGAAGTCTGTGTTTTTATTTTAGAACAACCATATATGTGGAAACATCACATTGTTTATGAGTCAGAGCTCCATAGTGTCATTGTTACTCTAGGGGGTCATCTCTACAGGGTACCAGAGGTAGTTCTCACTACTTTCATTTTATTGATCTCGGCAAAAATGTGCCGCAAATTAATATCTCATACCACAAATTTTATCCTCTTCATGGTTAGAAGGTGAATATAACGACATTGTGACCACCACAACCTTAGCTCAAGACCTTTCTGTCCAAAAAAAGCAGGTGGAAATTTTTTTATAAGAAAACATAGATAATGTTACCAAGAAAGATTCCAACTCGTCAGCAAGATATCTTCCACCTCTACATTTGTTCACATGTTTGGATTCTTCATCTGCATCTTTGACCTTCATTGTCACTATCGATTCATTTTCTTGGATTCACCTACAATTTTTTAGAGTCGATAATTCTAACAAAATCACTCCATTCATATGAAGTTAGCTACATTCATTGTGAATGTTGTTGATTTGAAAAAATTCACTTTTGATTTTCCACAATTCATCTTGCAATTGTTAGATTACTCAATTCTAACAATGCATCACATATTAAGTTGAGTAGGTTCAATATGTTACTCTTCACAAAATCTAAGGAAATTTAAAATACATATTTAAAATTATCATGGTCAAAGATTTCCACAATCACATTTATAGGTTCTCTATTTTCATCTATGTTTCCCTTCCATCTCCAAACACACTATCAACTTGTTAAGAAAAAAATTCAAACTTCCTCACTAGAATCAAAACTATGTAACGTGATTGTACAAAAACTTCCCTTCACTTCCTTGGGATCCTCACCAATCACCATAATCGTCCTAGCGACCTCTTCCATCACTCTTATTCTCGGGACCACAACCCACTCATGATTCACCGCTACATCCAAGGCATCATGATCTCGTGTCATCCTCACATATGCCTTCTTCAACCCATCGACCTCATTATGGTAATTAATTTCTACATATTCCTCAATGCATCCTTTGTCTTCTTATTGTCTTCCCATACATCAACAATAAGGACAAGGGTATTGTTGTCCTTCAAGGCTCTGTATAGGCAATATTTTCAATCTGGTGAGACCACACTAGGTATGTTTCTTCTTATTCTCACAACATTGCACATAATTTCTTCCTCTTCCACACTAGTTCGCATCCTTGGAAATCTTTAACTTCAAATTTTTCGTTGATAACATTCCATTGACAAAATGAGAATCAAAGAAGATAATACAGAGAGGATGAAATTGGGAAAATAGAAAATGAGAAGAGCATTTAGTATTGAGTATATAGCTGAGCTAAATAGGCTCGAGCAAATCAAGAAACAAAACAAGAGATCATAACTAAATTGTACAACTGGCCTGGAAAACTGGCAGTGTACAACCGCAGTGTCCAGTAACATAATGTTGAGGTTACAGATATATTTAGGAGTCCCTCTTAATCTCAAAAGCTACAAACATCAACACTGATAATGCCCAAGTGTTGTCTCTGAAAATCAAAAAAGGATTTTCCTAGTGGCTTTGTAAAAATATCTTCGAGTTGATCTAGAGAGCCACAAAATTGAAGTGTTATGTCACCATTATTGACTAGCTCACGTATGAAGTGAAAAAGAGTGTCAACATGCTTTCTTTTCTTGTGAAACACATGATTTTTGGATAGAGAAATTGCTGAGGTGTTGTCACAGAAGATAGGAGTTGGCTCCTTTTCTGTATGTGGAATATCATTCAATATTATTCTCAGCCACACAACTTGACAAGAAGATGAAGTAGAAATGACATACTTTGCCTCTACAGATGAAGAAGATATTAATACAATGAGCTACTTCTTTGATGCCCATGAAATCAAGTCCGTGCCTAGGTGAAAATAATGTCCTGAGGTGCTTTTCCTGTCATCTAGGCTTCTTGCAAAATCATTGTCTGTGTAACCAGAGAGATGATTATCACCAGACTGAGTGTACCATAAGCCAAAATTGAGAGTGCCTACAACATATCTCAGAATCCTTTTCGCCATATTCTAGTGAGAATATTTGGGGGATTCCATGAACCTCGAAACAAGGCCCGCTGCATACATAATAATAGCCCTAGTTGTTGTAAGATACAACAAACTACCTACTAAAATTTTGTAAAGGGTAGGGTCCACTGTAGGGCATTCATCTTTCTTGCTCAATTTTTTTCCTAGGGGTATATGAGTTTCTGCTGGATTGCAGTCTTCCATGTAGAATCTTTTGATGATGTCTGTTGCATACTTTTGTTGACAGAAAAAAATGCCTTTGGTTGATTGGTCAACCTCAATCCCCAAGAAATTTTTCATGATGCCAATCTCTTTCATCTCAAACTCAGATTGCATGGCATGTTTAAAACTGGTTAACTCAAGATTTCTGGTATATATGATGTCATCAACATATAAACATACAATCAAAATTTTTCCATGTTGATTAGTTTTGGTGTAAAGAGTTGGCTCATTTTGGCTTCTGTTGAAATGACTCTTGATCAGGTAAGTATTAATTATGTTTGACCACGCTCTTGGAGATTTCTTTAAGCCATACAAGGCTTTCTTCAACCGATACACTTTGGCTATTTTCTCTCTAACTTCAAATCCAGGTGGTTGATCCACATAAACCTCTTCTTCTAAGACACCACTCAGGAAGGTTCACTTGACATCCATATGGTATACTTTACATTTGTATTGAGTTGTTATGGCTAAGAGAGTCCTTACAGTGTCCAAACTTACTACTGGAGAAAAAGTTTCACCATAATCAATACTTGGTTGTTGTGAGAATCATTTGCCAACAAGTCTTGCCTTGTGTTTTTCAATCTGTCCATTTTCATTTAATTTATTTTTGTAAACCCACTTGACACCAATATTTTTCTTGTGTCTGGGCAGATCAACAAGATCCCATGTCTTGTTCTTCTCAATGGATTCAATCTTTTGGTTCATGGATTGAACCCAATGTGGTTCTTTAGTTTCCTCTTTAAAAGATGTAGGTTGACATGACATTAATGAAAAAAAACAAATTTGATCAATGTCATCCAATTGCTAGTGGATTTCTCTCAAACTTCGAGTTCTCTGATTTTTAAGTTCAGAGGATGACTTTCTACTTGAAGTAGAGTTATCCTGAGAACTTTCAGGTTGTCCTTGTACCTGCAATCTTGGAAGAGCAGGGTGACACGTTTTTTGTCCTGAATTCTCTTTGTCTTCATAATGTTGTTAGCAAAACAGGACTGTGGAGCAATAAAATAAAACAAATGCGGAAACAAAACACAGAAGATACACAATACAATAGAGACACACATTTACGTGGTTCACCCAGTGTGGGCTACGTCCACCAGAGAAATTGCCAGGTCCTTCCTTTATTATTATCCAGCATATGAAGGCATACAACCTACAACAAACCCACTGTAACTTCCTCTTCTTTCTCTCACAATATCCTATCTCAGAATACAATATTCACCATCAACCATAGCCACAATACATTTCCCTCATAAAAGAGGGTTACCTTCTAGGGAAAAAAACACTAACATAATCTCTACCGTTAGATATGCGACCTTATAATGAACGGTCCAGATTTACAATGAAATTAAAATATACATTTACAAGGCAATTTTTCCTTCAGGGGCCCACTTTCCCCTAGACCCCCTAGCTGGGGGGATAGCCCCCCCGAACCCCGCAAAGGGGGTACCCCCCTCTGCACTCCCCCACGTGGAAGAGTGTACATACTTCTGGGGTGTAAATACTTCGTGGGGTATAAACAGGGCTGAAAGTAAAAGACCTATGAATCAGGAAGATAATTAGGCTCCACAACCAACAGATGTGACAAAAATGGATCTTGACTGTCCATTGGCTGGTTTTCAGACTCATTCCAAAATCGATTTTCAAATATTTTTACGTCTCCGCTGAGAATCAGTTTCTTTGAGATTGGATTGTAGAGCCTGTAATCTTTTGATCTTTCACTGTAGCCAGTAAAGATGCATTTCTCTCTTCTATCATCCATTTTATCCATTAATTTGGAAGGTATGTGGGTGTATTCTATGCATACAAATGTCCTCAGATGAGCAACATTTAGCTTTGTCCCACTCTATGCTTCTTGAGGGACCTTCATCTTGAGACTGGTGGTTGGATATCTATTCAGGAGATAAGCTTAGCATGCTACTGCTTCAGCCCAAAATGTATTTAAAAAAAAAAATCTTTGACTAGGCTTCTTTCCATGTTCATTATTGTCTGATTTTTCCTTTCAACCACTCCATTTTGTTGTGGCATATACCTGGTTGTAGTTTTCATGATGATGCCTTGTGACTTGTAGAAATTTGCAAATTCTTTGGAGCTGTATTCTCCTCCTCCATCTGACCTTACATATTTTACATATTTTCCACTTTGTTTTTCATCTTTAGCTTTGAATTCTTTGAACTTTGCAAAATTTTCAGACTTGTGTCTGAGAAAATAGATCCAAATTTTCCTTCTAAAGTCATCAATAAATGTTAGAAAATAAGCACTACCACCTATTGACTTTGTTTGCATTGGTCCACATAGGTAAGTGTGGACAAGCTCTAAGTGTTGTTTGGCTTGAGTGGAGGATTGTGCAAAACTAGTTCTCTTATGTTTTCCAAGAATGCAAGACTCACATGGGGGATTTTTCTCTTTGAAGATAGGTAGACCTTTGAACATGGAGTGCTTATGTAGAAGAATTAGACACTGAAAGAGTAGATGTCTAAATATTGTATGCCAAACCATAGTTTCATTGGAGGTGGATGCACTTTGTGCATATGATTGGATCAGATTTGCAATTCCGAGGGTCAGGGAAAACATTCTATTCTTGGTCATGTGGATTTCAGAAATCAATTTTATGCCCGGGGTTTTGTCATATATCCTACATGATGCTCCTTTAAAAAGTAACTTATAGCCATGTTCAATTAGTTGTCCTACAGTTAACATATTATGTGTCATATCTGGAACATGATAGACATTGTGGATGTCTTTCTTTACATTTTGTTTAGTAAGAATAGGGACAATTCATTTTCCTTGAACTTTGACTAAAGAATCATTTCCAAGTGTAATATCATATGAAATTGAAGAATCAATGCATGAGAGTAAATATTTTTTACCTGTCACGTGATTATTGCATCCACTGTCCAACAACCAAAGATATTTATGTTGTTCTTCAGTCTTGTGGCATGAGAGAAACATACCATCTGAGGTTTCTCCTTCATGATTTGAGACATGCTCTCTGCCTGTGAGCTAGTTTTCCTTATTCTTCCGGCATTCAGATTCATAGTTCCCAAACTTCTTATAGTAATGGCATTGTATGCTTGATTTGTCATTTGATCTTCTCCCTTTGCCTCTTTGAGGTTGGAAGTTCTGATTCTGGTTTTGTTGTCTGTGACCGTGGAAATTTTGATTCTGGTTATGTTGTCTATGACTTTCACTTGAGTTATGGTTAGTTGGAATTATCCCTCTTCCTCAGTGACCTCTTCCTATTCCTCTGCCTCTCCCTTTGTTGAAGGAGAATTGAGTCTTGAAGGCATTGGTTGTTGAGTCATCTTCGAGATGTAGTATGGTCTCATGTGTCAATAGAGAGCCCATTAATTCATCCGTAAAAAAATTTGACAGATCCTTGGATTCAACGATAGTTGTAACAACCATTTCGAATTTCTTTAGTAAACTTCTGAAGAATTTCTCAACAATTCTTTGATCGGGGATGGCTTCACCAGTCAATCTGATCTGGTTTACAATTTCCATGACTCTAGTCATAAACTGATCAATGTTTTCAGAGTCTCTCATTTTTAAAGTCTCGAAATGCATCCTCAAGGTTTGCAGTTTGATTGTTTTGACCCTATCATTTCCTTGGTAGGTTGATTTAAGGATGTCTCAGGCTTTTTTATAAGTTTTTATAAGTAACAACGCCTGTGATTTTTGAGAAAATCAAGTCATCCACCGATTTTTTAATCCATAATTTTTCCTTATTCTCTTTGTTCCTTTGTGTTTCCTGAGCAGTTCTTTGTTGGTTGCTCATGGCAACAAGGTCTGATGGATCTTGTTCCACATATCCAAGATCCACTAGATCCTTTCACTCTTGTTCTTGCAAGAAGGATCTTATTCTAAGAGACCAAAACTCATAGTTCTTTCCAAGAAGACTCAGTCCTTGAGTTGGTCCTAAATTGCTAGAGGTGGCCATCTTAAAAAAAAACTAACAATAAAAATTTATTAGAGTTTTGCATTCTTACTTGTTTCATGTGAGAAAGAATAAAAAACGAGGTTCGTGAAATCCTTTGTGTGACTTCAGGCCGAAAAACATGGGGATGACCAATGTAGCCCCTCTAATGGTGGAATTGGGCTTTCTAAGTTTACTTGAGAGAAAAAAAAAAATTAAAGTTTAACTTCTCATGTGACTGTGGGATGAAAATCAGGCGCTCTGGGTCTTCGGGATTAGGGTGTTTCGACAATGAAGGTGTCAATTCCTCTAAATAGCCGAATGGGCAGATAATGGTCTTATTTCAAAGATCGATGTTCCTTGTTGATTTGAGATCTATGGTCCACAAGTTCTTCGAGACTTTGGGTGATATTCCTTTCTTACCTCGCAAATCTCTGAACAAAGGAAGAAATCGACGATCACAATTTCCTGTCGAGATCTATGATTCAAAATTACTTTGGGACTTTGGCTTCGGGGATCTTTCACCGCACTTAATCGCAAAGCTCACGAAGTGCCAAAGTGGAAAATTGTCAGGAGAGAGATAAATCCAATGGTCCTTAGGCCTTAGCAAACAAATGACCAAGATCTTCTTCGAAACTCCAGCGTTTGGGGGTTTCTGTTTGCTAATATGTGCAATCCTTCGGAGTGCCATATCGCCAGACTGAGGGATCTGCCTCCACGTGGCCTCTTATTTTGGAAAATCGAGATTTACTACGGAACTTTGGGTAGATGTTGCTCCATAAGACCTTCGAGAGTGTTAAGTCTCCGAAGTGAGGGATGTGGCGCCGCGTGTCCTTGTTGATGGACAATCCACATGAACTCCGGCCTTCGGGAATTCTGGCTTCTCGTATCCGTCCTTCTTCTAAAGTGATTATCGCTGAAGTGTAGATAATCACCTTCCACAAGGCGAAGATGTTTTTTGATGTGGGATCAATATCAGCCATTGATCTATTGATCTGACAAGATCAACGATCTTCAGTGATTGCAGGCTCACAACTTATTGGTCGTTTAATTTCCTCTCCGATCCCCACAATGTGAAGATGTTTGTTCATAGTGGGATCGATATTCGTCGTTGATCTGACAAGATCAATGATATTGAGTGATTGCGGGCTCACAACATGCACAAACTTGAATTTCTTCTTCGCTCCCCGCGATGCCTCCTCGTCGTCGATCTCTCTCCCACAAACTTGATCTTTGCTTGATTTGATGATTGATCTTTCTCTCACTCATATCTTACGGCTAAGAAAAAATTATCTTTACCTGTGGGCTCGTCGTCCTTTCTGAGCTTGATTAATGACTCAGATTTGTTCATTGGGCCGATCTTACGGCTAATATTGGTTCTCCTTTGTTGCTTCTGCAAACTTTCATCTTTAGAAATAATGTCGTGAAACTTTCACGAATTCTTTAAATGCTCTTGAAATATTTAATTGTTCTCTTCTTTCTACAGTTATGCTTTCTCAGGCTTGCTGTCTGCAACAATCTTTTGAGGAACTTTGGATTGCAAACTCTTCTCAAATCTTTGTGAAGAAACTCGTGTCTCGTGCTCTCGCCTGCAAGACAAAGTAGGCTCTGTGCTCTTCTTTTTATGATCGGGCTGCTCTCCAGGCACTGTGAAGAGGCTTACGTCCTAATCTCTGATACCATGACAAAATGAGAAGCAAAGAAGATAATATAGAGAATACGAAATTGGGAAAACAGAAAATGAACAGAGCGTCACAGGTTCAAATCCAGAGGGGGTTAGGGTATGTATACCTTCATAGACTTTACCAGTCAAATCGCTGGGCGGAGGGGGGTCCCTTGTCCCACAAACAAGGGGGTCTCATACACCAATTTGGTGTGCTGACTTGGCCGTGACCTTAAAAATAGATTATTATTATTATTGACTATATAGCTGAGCTAAATAGACTCGAGAAAATCAAGAAACAAAACAAGATATCCTAACTAACTCGTACAGCTGGCTAGGACAACTTTCACTGTAAAGTCACATACTATTGAAGTTACAGATATATTTAAGAATTCTCACAACACTGCACATAATTTCTTTCTCTTCCACACAAGTTCACGTCCTTGGAAATCTTTAGCTTCAAATTCGACGTTGATAACATTCCATTTGTTGGAGGATTGATGGACTTCCTAGTCTTGATGACGTTCGAGGAAGTTCCAATCGTATGTCCATCAACTGCAAGCGTTTTGTTTGTTACTTCTTTTGCATGTCTTTTCCCCCTTCTTTCACCATAGAAAATCTAAACTGCAAAGCGTTAGCTGAAGTCGAGCTTTACTTTCTTCCCTCGAATCCGCTAGGTCATTACATCCTAAGCTCGCATAGCCTCGTCAGCCATATAGAAAGTTCTGAGACAAACTCCGACACACCCATTTAATATTATACATTTTATTAAAATTTTGACATTTAATATTAGACATTTTATTTTCATTTAATAACTTTTTTAATATACACATTTCTTCAATCTAAATAAAGAGTGCACCTTCTATGTAATTAGTATAAATTGAGTTTGGCGACATCTTGGAAGCAGGTGGTTGCGGCAGTACAGCCGCCCGGGTACGAGTCCACCATAGACTTTCGAAATTTTAAAAGAGGGGACGGTTGAAAGAGATGTGGATTGTCTCTCTCTAACCCGACCAGGCGATCTGTCATGTGGATTGTCTCTCTAAAGGTAACAGGCAATCTCGGAGACTAATCAGGTTAAAAATATAATCCCCGATGCTTAATTATAGCAATTAAATCGATGGGATGTTAAAAAAATAAATTGAAAGGGAAAATTAAGGTTATAAGCAACTTCATAACTCCCCGGATGAGATGTCACCTTGCCCAACATACGATTAAGCCATTTGGCCTAAGGCGGAGCCTCCAAACATTCGTCAGTTCTCCGGAGGATGAACATTTACTCAAGATCATACATCAGCGGCCTTTCTCTGATGCCATACTTTGGTCAGTCACCGGTTGACTTTGCAGGTTTTAGTACATGGATCTGAATGACATTCATGACATACTAATGGCGGTATTAAGTGTTTGGGGTTTAGATATGTCTTCATTCAGTTTTAAGTTTTAGTGATGAGTTTACAAAAATGTGGTTGATTAATATAGATTCATTTTAATCTCGAATTTATCGTCTAGAAGGATCAAGTTTTTTGAGGTGAAAACCTTTTTTAGAATGTAAAACTTAAGGAAAGGTTAAAGGTTTATTTGATCTTTTTGGATGTTTATAGATGGATCTCTTTTAGGTTAATATGGATCTATGCTAGTAGTATTATATATGTGTTTTGATTATTGTGTAGATTGATTAATTGAACACACTTATTGTTTATATGTTTTTATTTTTTTATATATTTTTTAATCTCTTTTATTAATTTAATATTAATTTATTATTTTGTGGAGTTTTTACTATTATTTCAATGCATTCCCCTTTTGATAGAGTGGATGTGAAGGACATTCATGACATAGTAATGGCACTATTAAGTGTGAAGTCTTAGTGATGAGTTTAATGTTGTCAATAAATTAGCAACAACCACATTTAATTAAGAAGTGGTTGACTAACATAGATCCATCTCAATGCAACATTTATCAAGCCCCTAGAGAGATCCAATCTCTTCTATGTTGGTGGTACTATTTATATTATTTCAATGCTTTATGTTACATGGCCATCTCTCCTATGATAGTATATTAATGCTTTAATTATGTATTAATTAAAGTATTTATGTACTAATTAATTATTACATCAATATAAGGTATAAAATAAAATATTAATACATTACATTAATAAATTAATCTATATTGTAATATATTAACTAATTAATACACTATTAATTAATACATTAATAAATTATTAATACATTATTAAATTATTCATACATCATTAAAGTATTAACTTTAATACATTGATAGTACATAATTATATTAATGTATAAATTAAAGTATTAATTTACATTAATATATAATGTAACATATTAAAGTACTAATACATTAATAATGTAATGTATTAATTAATTAATTTACATTAATACATTGCTAAAGTATTAATACAGTAATAAAATAATACATAAATAATAAATTATGAAAATAATAATACATTAATCATGTATTAATACGTTATTAATACACTATTAAAATATTAATACCTTAATAAATACATTATTAAGGTAGGAATACATTAGTAATAAATTATTAAAGTATTAATACATTAATATGTAAATTGACAATGACCATTGTTGAGTGTGGTTGACCATGACTATGGTTTCTTATGGTTGACAGCTGCGGTTAACTTTGGTAGACCTTGGTTGACTTTGGCAAGGAAATGTTGACTATGGTTGACATGGTTAACTATGGTTGACCATAACCTTCCTTGACCATGACCATGAATAATTATGGTTAACCTTGGTTGACCATAACCTTGGTTAATTGTAGTTTACCTTAGATTACCATGATCATGGTTAATTATGGTTGACCATAACCATGGTTAACTTCCATTGACCTTCATTATGGCTGACTTTGGTTGACCAGGACCATGGTTCACTGTGGTTAATAATCGTTAACCATGTTTGACAATTGTTGTCCATAGATGAACATGACCATGACTATGGATGACATTAATACCTTAATGTATATTGTGATGTCTTAATTTATGAATACATTAGTACATTATTAATTAGTAAATTGCTAAATTATTTATACACCAATAAATTAATACATTATTATAGTAAAAATACATTTAATACATTAAACGAATTAATAATACATTACTAAAGTATTAATAGAATATTAAAGTAATACATTAATCAAGTAGTAATAGATTAATAATAGATTTATAGGTCGAACATAGCCTATGTATTAATACGATCTTAATACATAGTATTAATATCATTGAAATATGACGGCAATGTCATAGTCTTATCGTCATGGGGCTATCTTCCTCACATTGTGACGAAGAGGCTAAGTTCATCAAGATATCTGCGTCACATTGTCATGACAAGATATTTGTGTCACATTGTAATGACAAGTCTATTTTTGTCACACTGCAATGACAAGGCTATGTTCATAACATTGTGAAAACAAGGCTTTGTTTGTGACATTGCAACAACAAAGCTATGTTCGTCACATTTCGATGACAAGGGTATGTTTGTCACATTGTAATGACAAGATATTTGCATCACAAAGCAATGACAAGATATTTGCATCACATTGTGATGGCATGATGTTTGCATCACATTGCGACTACAACACTATATTCACAACATTTCGACGATAAGGTTATGTTCATCACATTGCGACGATATGGTTATGTTCATCACATTTTCACGATAAGGCTATGTTCATCACATTGGAATGACGAGACATTTATGTGGGTCTCTTCTAACATAAATCACTATGTCAATTGTGTAATTGTTGTTGTGTTCTGTTTGGTTTGATGTTTTGAGTTTTACGCTTTGTTTTTGCTCTATTTTTGCTTCCGCTGCCTAACAAAATATTGTGGATAAAATAGTAGAGTCACCTGGGTTTTCTTCTAAACTCAGGATTTACCCTATGCTGAAATAACCATATTATAGATTCTATGAATATAAAAATGCCAGTGTCGTGCACCGAATGCCTGGAGTTGTCTTCTTTGATAGGAACTACCATCACGAAACATGATTCAGTAAACGGTTGTGTGAAATCGACATATTTACTTTGAATTTATAAAATTGTAGTATCGCCCACATCTACATCAAAATTCTGCCCAACAAACTTGAAGTCAATATTGACAAGAGTTGAATTTTTGCTAATCACAATGAAAAATCTAATAATTCAATGGACTGTAGAAGGTACCTTGAGATAAACTTGATAGAAAAGGTCATCATAGGAGTTTGCATCGTTCTTGTCCCCTTAAGAAATGAGATCATAAGGCAGTGCATAATCCAGTCTATTCACAACTACCTGAAACCAGTACATCTATACATAAACCAATGATGTTGCTTCAATTACAACTACTGTCAAATGCTACTGTGACAGAAACCAATGACGTTGCTTCGGTTATAGCTACTGTCAAATTCTACTGCGAGAAATCCAGTGAACCCATGTTTTAGGGGAACTCCAATTTTCAACCTCTTACCACTAGTTGGTTTTTGCCAACCATGAGGCACTTCTGTAGATCGACCTGGCCAAATGACAGTTTTAAGTTCATATATGGTATTATTGTGGTTGGACGGTGAGGATGCACTAGAGGGAAGTTGTTTGGAGACTACACGGTAACCATTACCCACCACATTCGTTATTTTATAAGTCAAACCTACAATTTCTCCATCGTGAAGTTGAATCATCCCGCTTACACCTCTTAAGTTTGTCTTGAGGAGCTCTGTTAATAACTGTGGTCCTTCTCGAAAGACACTAAGTTGTGTAGAAACTGGCGAAGAATTTGTGAACTTCATGAAATTAAAACTTGTGTTTCCTAAATTACCAATTGCCCAAGCTATCATCCAGACGACATCATATGAAAATGAATTGTAGAAATTTAGCTCAACCTTTTCTTCACAAGGGTATTCGAGTCTAAATTGGTGTTTCGACCTTGGAAGGAAATCTCTAAGCTTGTTGGAATTCTGGATATAAGTTTTGAATCCTAGGAGACCTTGCATGTATGCCATGGAAGAAGAATTTAACAAAACATCCAAAAGTTGGTAAATTCATCCGTAGTTATCCATACATAACCACTATTCATCATTTTGAATCGATTTTCATCCAGAAGGACTTTTGAAGAAAGATCAGACCGCATGTAACAAACGAGCACTCATGATTCCATTGTCATTAATTTGGTTAGCTCCTCTTTGATGGGTACCTGGTCAACACTTAGCGATATGACTGATCTATATTGTAGTTCTAACCCAACCTTCTTAGGTGCATCACTTAATGAGGCGAATGCACCGCTACCGAATTCGTCATCGGAGTAAATAGTTGTAACTCTTCTCCATCCATAGGCCTTAGTCAGGGCTGCAATCGGTTGCATTTGCAAGGCATCACTATGTTCCATGCGAACAAAATATGGAAATATGTGGTTGGAGGGAAAGGGACTAGTAACAGAGAAGGAAATGACTGGGACTTTGGCTGCATCTCTCAGATGTGATATGAATTTTGCAACCGTAGAGGCTTGTGGCCGAATTATTGTTATCACTTCCTTTTCCAACATATCAAGAGCTCTTTTTGCAGAAAAAAAACTTAGATAATAATTAATATAAAAATGCCCAGCAAGGAGATCATAGAAGAAATTAAAGAAAATAATTAAGCAAATGATAATGTTGATTCATTTCTTCGGTGAATATTGAATGTCTTAGTTTGCTCTTGAATTTCTGTACTAGTTACATCTTTTGAATCCTCATATTTTTTTAGGGTAGTGGGGTATCTGGCACCAAGGTAGATTCATTCATTATAACAAAATGAAAAGGAAAGAAGAAACAATATCACAAACTAGGTCGTTTTCTATGCACATGTAGAAAATACAACCTAGGATTGAAAATAGCAAAGATAGGTAAATTATTAGCTGAAGTCCCCTGGATCGCATCACCACACATGTCACGAAAGGGAAGAAAGAGGAGAGAGTCTTTGAGTATCTGGGTGTCTTTGTTAATGTCATCCTCTGCCATTTCAAGGGAGGTTTTGGCTACTTTTCCCACACAAGATTGTAGTTCAAGACAACACCTATATTCACCAGGCTGTCATTGTGGGTTGCACGACACAAGTTCCCCTTATTACATAACAAAACGCAGAAAATCATCAAAACTGCGAGCACCTGGCCTTCCATATGGAATTGCATTCCCAAATCTGCTTATCCCTTTTAGTTCAGAAGCAAATATAGGTTCTTGATCCCAATGTAATCCTCTATATAGACTTTGTCAAAGCCGAACATCTTATTAATAAAAAATAAATAACAAATGAATTGTGTTGTTGGCGTGTTTGCTTCTCCTTTATGCTTTGACTTTGGGTTTACTTAGAGATGTCTGTGATTTTATAGATATGCATGACAAATATCCGGTTTGAATTCCGATCTGTCGCGACATTACAATTCTAAAAATTATGTTTTACTCTAATCAGAAAAATTGCATTTGGGATGGAGACCAGGGATGAAATGGGAAGTTTCTGTTTACAAACCAAGACCCTTTTTTTTTTCATTCATAACACTCATTAAATAATGCAATTCATCACTATATAATTCTTTAAAATGAAGATTTGAAATTCAAGGTAGGATGTCATTATGAAATTCAAAATGGTACAATATATATAATTCAAGGTAGGATGTCGTTCTGAAATTCAAAATGGTACAATATATATAATTCAAGGTAGGATGTCATTCTGAATTTCAAAATGGTACAATATATATAAGTTAACTAATATTTGCTAAATGTAATTAGTTCTTAATATTATAGACACATTAACTTAATCTAATTGGTATTGATATTAATATTGAATAAATGTTATTAGTTTTTTCTAATTTCTTTTATTTTAATATTTCATGAATACAAATTGATATATCTCTAACAAATAATTTCAATATTTTGATCATTAATTTCAATATCCACCATAGATTTGTACAATTATGGCTATAATAGCGTAGTACTTACACTTATGGTTGATTGTTATATGGTAGCCAGTCTTTAGTAGATACATATATGTTATACGAATATCAATAATATTTTATGGACATTGTATTCCTTAATATAGGAATTTGATTCTAGATTTGTATTATTGAAACCCACTTTACCTGAAAATTATGAATATAATTTAAATTGCTTTACTTAATCATAGTTATAATAAAAAAATAGTATTTTTTTCCAACACAATTTTATATTTTTTAACAATTATTAAGGTGTAATGAATATATTGTTATTCTTAGAATGGAATATTATTAAGGTGTAATGAATATATTGTTATTCTTAGAATGGAATATTAAAATCTTATTAATCTTTTCTTATGAAAATTCTTAATTAACTAAAATTAGAATAGCTTCAATGTATTTCATAAAAAAATATGTTTTTTTAGTTGGGTTTCCAATTGTGAAATTTTTAAGAGAAAATTTATAAAATCACATGATGGTTGATGTTATTAGAAGTTTTAGCTACAAAGTCTCGATCAAATTTCTTACTTAAAAATTTAATGAAGTTTTAGAGTGCTACTTGTTTTATACTACTTATTAATATGTACATCTTTTTAATTAGGTTAAACATACAAAAAATGTTTCATTCAAATATTAAAATTTATCTTTCAAATATTAGGTGTTTGTTTGAAAGATTTAAATTCTTTTTTTTTTTGTAAGTTAGAGTTTGTATTGAATCTTGCCAAAAAAAGTTACAACTCTCTATAAATATGAAACATGTGTGGCAGTCGTGCCCTTCTGGAAACCACCGCTGCCACTTGTCCAAAAAATAAGAGTGAAACATGCAAAATGAGACTACAATTCCATGCAGGGCGAAGTGATGAATGCTAGACTAAACTGAAAATAAAACATAGGCCAACCTCCCATGGCTACTGAGAAACAAAAGATAATAGAAACTTGAAGTAATATTTAACTAAAAACCTAGATCGAGCCTTGGCCCGGCGAACACTTGTCACTCCTGTGATTTTCCCTTGTCTTTGTCCGCAATGGCTTGTTAGAGATCCTGAAGAAAGGACATCAAAATGTCCACATGGCTCCAATGTTCTACATCCTTGTTCTACAGTTCTAGAAGAGCAGAATTGATCTCCCCCATACCCTTGTTGAGGTCACTCAAAAAATCCATGATCGCTTCTCTATTTGTGCATCTGTCATAGGCAGAGAAGAGAGGGGGGGACAACGGATAGTAAGAAGAGGAAGATGGGTAAAAAGGGGGAGAAGAGGGGGTAGGGGGCTGGCGAATGGGAGAGAGAGGAGGTGGTGGGTGACAAGGAGGGGAAGGGGGAAGAGGTGTGAATCCCAACAAGTTTCCAAGGGTATCAAACCACTCTATTCTGCATGCGTAGGGGTTCGAGAAAGGGGAGAGGTTAGGGGTGGTCTCACGAAGTGGTTGTGTAGGGGTAGGGGTTTCGAGAGGAGCCAAGAAGGGGATGTCTGTTGTTTCAGGAGGAGGGTCTGAATTGGGCAGCTCCCTTCCCCTGGCCACATACTAGGTGGCTCCTCTTCTCGACTTTCCTCTAGGGCGGGGCATGGCGGTAGCAAGTGTCGACCTAGGACGAAAAACACAGAGGATCGACAGACCTTGAAAGGAGAGGTCCAAACCATGAATCTGTGTAGATGAGTGGGGTCGCACTAGGAGGGTTGGAAGAAAATGAGAACGAGGGAGAGATGGTCATGGAGATGGTGAAGGAGTGAATGCAGATCCTTGTGCCCAAGCTCGGCTTTAGGAGCGCCAGTGTTGAAGTGTCGATGCGACTAATTAGACATCCTACACGGCACCATGAAAATTCCCACGTAACAGAGCTTCCAAATCGTGCGACAAGTTGGCCATGAGTGAGGTTTGGAGAATGACGAAAGGTGATTTAAATCCATGAAGTTATGGATGTAAGGTGCAGGTCTGATCAAGGGCCAAGTGGTTGGCCATCTGGCCAAGTGGCCTCCCCGTCGTCTGTCCACGTGTTGGGCCTAGAAGTACCCCATCCAGGAGTGAAAGATTTAAAAGTTAATATCCACAATGTTTTGAGATTTATTAAACAATGTTTTGAAACTTATCTTGTAATTGGCTTTGAGATTTATTAAGCAATATTTTGAAACGTATCTTGTAATTGGTTGGATTAAAAATTATTGTTTGTTTGAAAGATTCAAAAATTGATATCCATAATGTTTTCAGATTAATTAAGTAGTGTTTTGAAACTTATCTTATAATTTTTTAGATTAATTTTTTTTTTTCTTTTACATAATTGTTGTATCAAAAAACATTTACTTTTACTAATATATTTTAAAATTAAATACTTTATATACATATATTATGTTTTAATTTGTAATAGTTGTTTTCCTACACTAACTGCTAAGTAACTAACCTTAAAGTAAAGAGTAGTGGGCCAATAACTCCTCTATCTAGATATACTATTTAACATATTTTAAAAGTTAATACTTTATATATATTTTAATATATTATTTTTTAATTTTTAATAATTGTTTTCTACACTAACTACTAACTAACCTTACAGTAACAGTAAAGAGTTGTGGACCAATAACTCCTCTAAATATTAAAAATAATAATATTATTGTTTTCACGATAATAGTAATTATTAATATCAATTTGTTTGTTTTAAGAAATAATTTTTTTTAATTAAATAATAAGCATCGTATATTTTTACTTGTCAAAATAAAAGAGTTAAATTAACAACACTTCAGATTAAAATATAACCCACCTTTAAAATTGATCCTCGTGGGAATGGGAATGGTAATTACAAAGACAGAATATTCGGTATCTGTAGAGGGACGTTGCAGTTATCTATGAAACAAGGCTCGTTGGATATCTTCTCCGCCTTTTGTTTTTTGCACTGATCGTGTGGTCAATTGAGCCTTGCGATATTTCTAAGAAGGAAGCGATGGCGGTAGTAGTGCCGCCCGATATGATGGACTTCATAAATTTATTGATTTTTCTTCGTCCTGAAGCAGATGTCTTCTCCGCTTTAATGTGGAATCGAGGACAGTTAAGGAAAAAATGTGGAATGTCGCTCTCTAAAGAGACTCGGCAATCACAGACTAATAAAGTGAAAAATATATTCCGAACACTTAATTAAATCATGTAACTAGGTGGGAGGTCTTTGTCAAAACCTGAATAACGTAAGAATCAAGCTTTCAA
>ML787740.1:451477-467303 GCA_009831015.1 Picea engelmannii
CAAAATAAATATACAAATTAAGCTTTGACTAAACTATTATCAACTCTTGTAGGAGAATATCTTACTGACCATATTGAAGCTGAGCTATATTCTCAAGCAAAAGATTGAGAAATTTCCAAAATTGTTGGGAGTTGTGGATTCTTATATGCAGCCACGATTTCTTCAATATAAATGAAGAATATGAAACTATTGTAATTATGGGTTGCTATGGTATAAATGTAAATCTAATACTATAAAATGATAAAAAGTTTATAGTGGAGAAAATTTGTAATTTGAAGTAAGTTTGTTAATCATTTTAATTTGACAATTAGATGGTCACACAATAATTTCTTAATCATATTAGGTAAATGTTAAAAAATAAACATGTTAATAAAAGCTTTTAAAAATATTAAAAAGTTATAAACACTAGATCTGGGTCATTGATTTGGAAGGACTAAAAAAAATATACTAACATCTTCAATTAATATTCATATGATTAAAATTTATAATTAAAAAATCATTAAATATGCTCATTACCACCAATAGATAGATGTTTAAAGGTAAGTACTTTATCAACAACAATATATATACCACCTCTTACAACCTTTCAATTTGTTCGCTGTCAGTAAATCTCGCTTTCTTAAAATAAAAATGACGTTTTCAAGATTTAACGGTCAATGAAAAATGGACGATTGTAATTGGCCAACCATGGAAGAAACTGAACTGTTAAAATTACAATAACAGTGTCCGTGAATTTTGATTCGCATTAATAGACCGAAAGTGACGTCTGCAAGAATTAACGGTAAATGGGAAATGGTAAAATTACATTAATAGTGTCCGTGAATCTTCATTCGCATTAATAGACCGAAAGTGACGTCTGCAAGAGTTAACGGTAAATGGGAAATGGACTATTTTAATTTTAATTGGCCGACCTTAATTACATGGAAGAAACGGTAAATGAGAAATGGACTATTTTAATTTTAATTGGCCGACCTTAATTACATGGAAGAAACGGTAAATGGGAAATGGCCTATTTTAATTTTAATTGGCCGACCTTAATTAAATGGAAGAATGGTAACTCATATTTTTTTTTTTCATACTTATATATAAGACTAAATTCCAAATATACTAATTAGATATTTTTCTAGAATTCTCTATTCTTAACCTACTTAATGAATGCAAATTCATTTATCTAATCTCTGTATTTATGATGACTATTCATCTATTTAATTAAACAAGTAAATGAAAGAAAAATTACTTCATTCAATATCCAATCTAATTATATCAACCACTTTTTACTTAAATGTAGTTGTTACTAGACATTATTGTATTAATACATAATTAACTTATTAATTAATTTATAGTATTAATGCATAAATTAAAATATTTATGTACTAATTAATTATTACATTAATATAAGATATAAAATAAAATATCTATACATTACATTAATAAATTAATCTATATTTTAATGTGTTAACTAATTAATAGATAAATAAATTTTTAATACATTAAAACATTCATAAATATTAATATATCAATAAAGTATTAATACATTATTAAAGTATTAATACATTGATAATACATTATTTTATTAATGTAATGTATAAATTAAAATATTAATTTACATTAATAAATACATTATTAATATTATGTATTTATTAATATTATTAATACTCTAAAACATTATTATTAATATTAATATTCAAACATTAACATTGATATTAAAAAATTAATATTAAGATATTAAAGTATGAATGCATTAAAACATTAATAAAATATTAATAGATTAATACAGTATTAATAGATTAATAATACATTATTAAAGTATTAATATATTAATAATTAAATTGACAATGACCAGGGTTGAATATGGTTGACCATGACCATGGTTTCTTATGGTTGATAGTGACTATGACTAGCACAGCCGCAAAGTGGTTGGTGTTGCGGTTGGTGAATGCCGAAAGTTATCTGGACGGACAACACTCTAGTGAATTGAAACGCACGAATAGGAGGAAATCCAAAAGTTAATTTTAAATGTGGTAGTTCCAAAGGTTAATCAATTAAACATGGCAATCATATGGTGGTACAATAATTTCTTAATATGATTAGGTAAATGTTAAAAACTAAACAGGTTAACTGATGCATTCAAAACTACAAGGAAGTTATGAAGAGTAAACCACATTCATTCATTTGGGAGGACGACTAAGAATATTCCAACATTTTCAATTGTTAGCCATCAGATTAGAATTTTAGATTAAAAGGTAATTAATTGTGCCCATCTCCAATAGGTATACGCCTTTCAGCGTAATTAACTTTGTTAGACCTTGTTGATTTTGGGAAGGAAAGTTTAACTATGGTTGACATGGTTAATTATGGTTGACCATAAACTTTCTTGACCATGACCATGGATAATTATCGTTACCTTTGGTTAATTGTGGGTTGACCTTGGATTACCATGATCATGGTTAATTATGGTTGACCATGACCATGGTTAACTTTCATTGACCTTCACTATGGTAGACTTTGGTTGACCATGACCATGGTTAAATTCCGTTGACCTTCACTATGGGAGACTTTGGTTGACCATGACCATGATTCAGTGTGGTTGACAATGGTTAACTATGTTTGACAATTATTGTCCATAGATGAAACATGAGTATGGATGGCACTAATACATTAATGTATATTGTAATGTCTTAATTTATAAATACATTAATACATTATTAATTAGTAAATTGCTAAATTATTTATACACTAATAAAGTAATACATTATTATAGTAAAAATACATTTAATACATTAAACGAAATTAATGTATATTGTAATGTCTTAATTTATAAATACATTAATACATTATTAATTAGTAAATTGCTAAATTATTTATACACTAATAAAGTAATACATTATTATAGTAAAAATACATTTAATACATTAAACGAAATAATAATAGATTAATAGGTCGAACATAGTCTATGTATTAATATGGTATTAATACATAGTATTAATACCATCGAAATGTGATGTCAATGTCATAGCCCTATCACATTACGATGAAGAGCCTAAGTTCATTAGGATATTTGCATCACATTGTGATGACATGTGACGACAAGATTATTTTTGTCACACTGCGATGACAAGGCTATGTTCGTCACATTGCAATGACAAGATTATGTTTCTCACATTGCGACGACAAGGTTATCTTCATCACATTGTGATGATAAGGTTATGTGTGTCACATTGCCATGACAAAGCTATGTTCATCACATTGTGACAACAGGGCTAGGCTCGTCACATTTTGACGATAAGATAGTTGCGTCACATTCTGACGATACCATATTTGCGTCACATTATGATGACATGATATTTGCATCACATTATGAATGCAATGCTATGTTCATCACATTTCCATGAAAAATGCTATGTTCACCACATTGCGACGATAAGGCTATGTTTGTCACATTTTCATGATACGGCTATGTTCATCACATTTTCACGATAAGGCTATGATCATCACATTGCAACGATGTGGCATTTATGTGGTTTTCTTATGACCATAAAGACAAGTTGGTATTTATTGAGGCGAAACCGAGTCATGCCTTTTTTACTCTCTCACTTATCACTAAAACAAAGGTAACGCTCATACCAAGATGACTACTAGAGCTTCTACAAGAATCATCATATACCATAGTAATGCAACGTCAACTATAGTGAATTTCATGATTTAGGAGCGAGAAGGAAAAAGGACACACTAAACCTCCCACCCAGTGATTATGTCCAATATAAACTCTATAATTATTTTTATAAGATGTAGCACATTGAAATCCAGGAAGAAAGAAAGATTGTCACATTGCAACGAAATGGCTATGTTAGACACATTCTGATGTTACTATTTTTGTTAGATTGTGATGTTACTATGTTCGTCACATTGCAACATTATTATGATCATCATGTTGCAACATTTTATTTTGTTGGTAAGATTGCAATGTGTGGTTATGTTTGGCACATGACAAGGTTGGTTTTTGTTCGACACATTACAAAATAAGTTTTGGCCAAGTTTTAAGAAAAAAATATAATATTTTTTTTATCATTGTCACAAAGATAGGAACTTTGAACTAATGTGATGTATTGCATAGAAGTCAACTTAGAATCATACTTTTTCTAACAAAATTGATACAAAATCATTTTTAACTTCACAGATGATTATTTTTTCTTGTTCTAAAGACATTGATAGCAAATAATCTTGAATTTTGTAGATGATGAATTATACTTGTTCTAAGGACATTGATAGAAAATCATTAAATAATGTGTACTTGTTATAAGAACATTGATAGAAAATCATCTAGAACTGTATAGATCATAAGTTATAAGTAGGAATACATTAATAATGCACTATTAAAGTATTAATACATTAATACCTAAATTGACAATGATTGTGGTTGAGTATGGTTGACCATGACTATGGTTTCTTATCGTTAACTTTGGTAGACCTTGGTTCACTCTAAGAAGGAAAGGTTGACTATGGTTGACATGGTTAATTATGGTTGACCATGACCATGGTTAAATTTTTTTCACCTTCATTATGGTTGAATTTGGTTGACCATGACAATAGTTGAGTGTGGTTGACAATGGTAAACCATGTTTGACAATTTTTATCCATAGATGAACATGACCATGACTATGCATGGCATTAATACATCAATGTAATATGTAATGTCTTAATTTATTAATACATTAATCATTAATAAATTTCTAAATTATGTATACACTAATGAAGTAATACATTATTATAGTAAAAATACATTTAATACATTAAATGAAATAATAATACATTACTAAAGTGTTAATACACTAATAAATTAATACATTAATAATACATTAATAGGTCGAACATAACCTTATTAAGTTATTAAAGTATTAATACATAGTTTTAATACATATCCTTAATAAAGTATTAGGGTGAGTGCAAGCTAATGATGGTTTGTCATGATGCGTGAGTGGCAATGCAAACTTGGAAAACAACAATATGTTAACTTGGAGGGATTATTCAAGGTATTTTATAATGAATTTGAATATGGTGTAAGAAGATGAAATGTAGCAAATTGAATTAGCTTTCCGAATACACAATTTTTATTCATAGACATTGTGAATAACTAGGCCAAATTTGATATATTATAACAATGGTATTTTATTTTTCAAAGAAAATATAAGGTATATGTTTTTGTTCGTGCAGGTGTTGATTATTTTAATGACGAAATTTCGTTCCAAAAACTTGTATACTTCTAGAGAACCCATTTTTCGTGTGTCATTTATTTTTGGAAAATTTTAATATTAATTTTATATATTTTTTAAATTATCAAACTCAACATATGCCTGAAATTACAACGTCTTTTGTTCGTGCCGGTTAAGAGGGTCTTAACATGATCAAAAATATTTTATTTTATTTTTAGGTCGTAGATATGGGTCTCCTCTAGTGTCACGTATACCTCATTTGATAAATGGTTAAATTGACAAAAAGTTATAGAATAAATTAGAGTGGTATGTATTCTAAGATTTTGATATATGTGAAGACAAAAATAGATTAAAAATAGTAAACAATATCAATTTTAAAAAACATTATATATTTCAAATCCACATAGGCAACTCTATCTATTTATAAAGTTTCGTCAACAACTGAATTATTTATCCTATATAAAAATAGTGTTAGAGACAGAGATATAGAGGGGTATTCATAAAAATAGAGGTTTTTATCAATTTGCAAACTAAACCACTAGTTTTGTCATATTGAACCTAAATCCAATCCAACCAATTTAGCATATACCTTGTCAATCTAGCCCAAAAAATTTGAATTCAAAAGAATGCGTATGTTTTCTTAAGAGCACGCATGCACTCTAGGAGGGTACACATGCTCTAGGAGTGTGCACGTTCTCTAAGAACATGCACACCCTCTTATAAATCAATTCCTTCTCTATATATCTCTCCCCTCTCCTACATTTACCCCCCTCTCTATCTCCCTCTCAATCCCCCTTGTCTGTCTTCCTCTCTCTCCTTCACACTCCTATACATGGTAATACGTAGACATGGCAATACTTAGACATCACAGGGCATGGAAAGACATAGAGCTGGACCTTACCTTGACATGCCTTATACTCTCACACCCACTCCCTCTCTATTCCCACATATTCCCCTCTCTCTCTCTCTCTACCCCTTTGTCCCTCAATCCCCTCTTGATTCCACCCTTTCTCTCTCTCTTCATTCTTAGTCTCAATCTAACTATTTTTTCCCCTCTTTCTCTCTCTATTCCCCTTCTCTGTCTCCCTTTGTATCCCCACCTCCTCTCATTACCTCTCTACCCCCTTCTATGTCTCCAACCCTTCCTCTCACTATCCCTCTCTCCAACCCCTATCTCTTTCTCCATCTCTTCCCTTTCACACTATTTTTATACCCCTCCTCTTTGTATTTCTATATTCCCTCACCTCCTCCCTCTCTGTCTCTACCCGTCTTCTTTATCTTTCTCTCTCCCTCGCTCACACTCTCACACACACTCTCTCTCCCCCCTCATCCATATCTCTCTCCCCTCTCCCATTATTTATCCTCTATCTCTCCTAAGTATACTCCTCTCTCCTACATTTACCTCTCTCTCTACCCCCTTATCTATTTTACTCTCTATCCCTCTCACACTCTCGCACACTCTCTCTACTACCTATTTATTACTTTCTCTCTCTCTCCCCCTCCCAGACACACTTTCTACCAACCCTATATGTCTTCCTCTATATCCCTCCCACGCTCTAAAACAATCACTCTCTACCTGCCCTATTTTTCTTCCTCTCTCCCTCCCACACTCCCGCACAGACACTTTCTATCACCCCTCTATGTATTCCTCTCTCTCTCCCTACCACACTCTCACGCACACACTTTCTATCCCCCCTCTATGTCTTCCTATCTCTCTCTCCCACACTTTAACACAATCACTCTCTACCTCCATCCTTTTTATACCTTTCTCTAGATCCCCTCTTTTTTTAACAATCTCTTCCTCCCACACTCTTGCACATACACTTTCTATCCCTCCCCTACTCCCTCCATCTCTCTCTCCCTGTAATGTACCTTTTAAAATTACAAAAATAAATAAATATTTAAGGTGCTAAAACTAACAATTATGGAAATTTTCGCATATATACGTGATGATGTTCTTAGTACCTTTAGGACTATATTTGACTAGGACAATTACTTTGTTTCACTTGCTAATATTCAAATATCATATACGTATTATTTGAAGGTTAATACATTGGAACCATGCAAATTAAATCAAATTAATATTACTATCTCATCCTTGGTGTTTCTATCAAGAGTGACCTTTAAACAACTAACTTCAATTCCTTAGGCTTAAAAAAAGATTAAAGTTTCCTTCTTAATTGGAAATCAATGTTTACCTTACCTAGTTATTTTATTGTCTCATTTTAAGCCTCAAAATGAATAGCGTGGCCTTCAAGGATTACCCTCACTCTAATACAATATGTTAAATTGGGATTATCATTACTCTTCCTAGACTTTGTAGTATGTATACCTGGTGCTAGCAGAGTATGAAAAAATCTTATGCTTCCATGTCCTTGAAATCACATTGTTACACCACCTTTTGTATCACATTTATCCAAGATTAGTACAATCATGGGCTCGAGGTGTATGGCATTTTTGAAAGGTGTCAAATATTCACTATCACTCTCTTCCTTTGTTCAAGACATTGGTTTTGATTTTACTCAGTGAACTTTGTGAGTGATGAGGCTTCCTCGCTGTGAGATTCCATTGTTCTCGATGTTTCTTTAGAGTTTTCTTGTGGTTTTGGTGGGTAAAGAGGTTTTCCTCACAATGAGTTGATGTCCATTGTTCTCACTATCGAAATGAATAGGAGAAGGAAGGCTCTCTTTCTTTGACGAACTCTGAACATGGTTGGTGTTATTTTTCTTTTATATGATAATACTGGTCATGAACATTCTTGGTAAAAGGGGTTATATGTGTGTGTGTTTTCTTGAGATTATCTTTCAAATTTTTCTGTACAAGTATCGAAAATGATTTGTAAACATAAGTCCTCACACATAGAGTTTCTTTGTCGGTCTTTCCTTGATGGAATATTAAAAAAATTAAAAGGTTTTTCATCAATACAGTGATCGTAGCTTGCAACATCGTATTTTATGATTGAGTTTGATGTTAAGATAATATAGAATCATCTTTCCTTTTTTTATATTTTATTCTCTATGTCACCTGGTTAACTTGTGATTTAATGATTTTTTTTCGAACTATATCGTTCGTGAGTTTTAATTTCTCACGAGTTACCTTCAAAGGTTTCTTTGTGTAACTATGAGAATTGGGTTTACTTGGTTTTTCACTAATGAATACCCAACTTTTTCCTCATCGGATTCTATGTTTGATAAGAATTTAGAGAGAATTGGTATTCAACCTAAAGATAATTGTTTTATTAAATAAGGATGTTTTTTCCTGAGTACTCCAAATGTAAATGTTTTGTAAAAGTATGGCTTAGATTTTCCTTTTCATTGTAGAGAGGGTTCCAAAAGTCAAACATTCATTCTGTATATACATAAATAATAAGTGTTTACTTGATTTTTTTTCATAATGGGAGTTCTATTTAAATATTAATGGTGAGTAATTTCATTGTGAGGGAACCCACTAGATATGAGTAGAAGATCGTCTTCTAAGAAAGAGGCCAGTCGATTTCAAACTGTTTCCTCCCTCTCTTCATGTTTTTGGTAATCAATATTGACTTTTATTTTTATTTCGTGTGAACTTAGAGTATATATATTTTTAGGGAAACATTCTAATGCAAATCATTTGTTCCCAAACAGGAAATGGAAATTCCCTCCCTTATGCAACTCCACCTGTTCATAGATAATATTTACTACCTTAGGAAATAAGCATGTATAAAGAAGTTCACTCACAACTTCTCCTTTTTATAACTAACTAAACTGTTTCTCCTTAACAATTACAAGAAAGGAGGAATATTCATGCTATGAAAATGAAATACATTCCCAACATTCCAACCACATACCTTCTTTCCAAAAGTTAAGTCTTGTTGTTTCTCACATAATAATTTACTTATACAATTTTCTTAAATTTTAATGGATGAATACTAATTATTTAATTGGTTTCTACATACATAGAAGGAAAATACCATGCTCGAGGATCCTCACCAATACTATACATTTCTTGGGTTCCTGAATGGATGATGATGTCTTATATATTTTTTTCTAGTCTTTCATTTAGTTTAGAATTTAATCTATGGATGTAGTCTCGTTGTAAAGAACTAGTGGCAATCATCCTCCCCTCCCATCTGAAGGGCTGACTCAACCTCCCGGTCTAGGATCGTTTGATTTATTGAGTCGGAGCGACTCCTTAGATTCCTTCCTGGAACCCAAATCTTCTATCACAGGTCCTTCATTTTCCTGGTACAGGTTATGTGGCACTTGCAGACCCTCTCCTAAGCGTTTTCAAAATTCAATGCCGATAGCGCTAGCTCTCTATGCTAGGCTCCCTCCTTGATGTGACCACGGACTATGACCATGGGCCAAATCCCTTTGTGACCCCACGCTTCGGTACTTTTGCGAGTGACTTTATCCTCCTTCTCGATTCCCGAATCGAAGAATACTTTGGGACCAATCTACGGTCCATGTTCCCCTCGCAATCAACAACTGTGATCACTTACATGAACTGGGACCTCATGAGTTCCTGTCTCGGTTCTTCACTTCTAGACTTTCCCAAACATCGTGGATCTCTATCACGTGTCCTCTAGATCCAACAGTCCAGAATGAAATCGCTCTTCGCGACTTAGTGAAGACCTTTGCTTTCTCCTAGCAAACCTTACGAAGTTTCTTCTCCCGAACCTCTCGATCTTCCGCCACCTGTCTTCTCCTCGACAATGGATGATTTCTTCATCTTTGGGACTTTGAAAATTCCTCGACTTCTTTGCACACTTAGCAAAAATTTGCCTTTTGAGACTTGGATTCTTCTCAAAACCCCTTCTGCACTCCTTGCAGAGTTCCACACATACTTCCCTCTGTGACTTTTCTCATCTTCAAAAC
Organism: Picea engelmannii; assembly: GCA_009831015.1. Taxonomy (NCBI): domain Eukaryota; kingdom Viridiplantae; phylum Streptophyta; class Pinopsida; order Pinales; family Pinaceae; genus Picea; species Picea engelmannii. The sequence goes on from ML787740.1 coordinate 461,544, forward strand.
CTCCAAGGTTCCCAGTTCCCTTGCATCCTTTAGTGGACTTCTTCTTTTTTCCCTCCTGACAATCTCTCTCTCTACTTCCTCAATTTATAAGGTGAACTTACAACACCTTAGGCACACTCCTTGTGCTTGACTCAGTTCTTCAACGCTTTCTCCTTATATTTATGGAAAGGTTTAAGGCATCTCCTTTCCTTTGTTGATGCACTTCTTGCAAAGCCTTCCTTCACTAGAATGTTCCACAATTCTGGGATTCTCCAACACCTCCAACTGTGTTGTCTCTGTGCACACTCGCACTAACTTGATTACCTCCTGGCAGAGTGTTTCAGAGTGTTTAGTAACTCTAAGCTGTATTATCTCTCACATAGTATTTCTTTCCAAGGTACCTATCCACCTTGAAATTTCTCTCTGAGTCTGTTGATTAATATGGTATGCCCTCTTGGCAATTTCTCTTCTGAATCCACTAAGTTTAGACACGAACTCCTAGTGTTGGCTTACATATTTTTCTCTCTTTGTCACACACTCCTTTCACTTAGCCTAAAGAACCAAACTTAACTTAACACACTCTCGGATAGGAAATTGTATCTCTATCCATGCAGATGATTTCTAACATTCATCTACAATTCACAAACATGCAAATGACATTCACTACACAACATCCATTACAAATAAATGTAAAACAAGAAAAGCTGTCATTTTCTATTAATGGTGGAATGCCAAATTACAATGCTCGAGTCCGAGCTACAACTGAGTCTCGAATCTATGTGCCTCTCTCATTACAACCCAAATTATAACCTGACCTACAACAACCTCTACATTGCAATGATAAAAAGATTTATACAAGAGAGGCTCAATGAGCTTCCCTTGCCAACTAAACTAGTGGTGTCAAATCACCAGTCTTAATGCCTATTGAAGGGAAAAATTACAATGATGGAAATATTCTCCAAATCAGATGTAGATACATTCTACAGTTAGCCTATTAATGTCAACCTTATCTCTAGCTTGTGCAAAGGCATATCTTGCTCCTTCCATCTTGTCTTCCTTAAATGTTTGGATCTCGCCTTATATTCTTGAGGAAAAATGAGAGGGAAACACCTCTCATCCCTTGAATGTTCAACACACGTGTTAATGAGTTATCATGTGCTGAGGAGGAGAGATTCTCCTACATCATACTCCACAGCTATGAAAATCATGAGCTCCTGCTTAGGATCTTCCCAGCGTGGTTGAAATCCACCTGCATCCCAAATTTTCTCTTGGAGTTGTTTCTTGGCACCTCTTATTTTTTTCTTCTACTACATCATCCCTACTACTCATGCAAAATCCTTTCTTTCCATGCTGACTTCTTATGTTGCTGATCTCGACATCAACTCCCTAATCTCTTCAACCACCTTGTCTAGCTGCTCCATCAACTGGCTCTTCTGCTGCAGACTAGCTTGCTACATTTCTCCCTTGACTCAAGGTGAATTGTATTGATTCCCCAAGCTATCATTTCTATCTTTTGTGGCTCTGGCTCAGGTGAAATCATGAAGATGGGTTACACTTTTGCTTGTTTTATGAGAAAAAAAAACTGTATTTTCACAAGTTATTCAACTTCCGACATACAAAAGTATTTTTTTTATTTAGAATTTCACTTTACAGTAAAAACAAAACTTGTGAAGAATTGTGTTAGCTTTCCAATGACTATTTTTAATTTTTTTTTTATCACTATTTGATATGTCAATTTGACAATTGTTTAACAGTATGTTTCTTAAACATGAAATGAATGATAATGAGTTACTTATTTCTACAACAATGTATATATTATTAAACTTACGTTTTTAAGAAACAAAATATACTGCAACAATCTACAGAGACTCTATTTTATTATTACTATTATTTTGAATTTAACAGATGAATATTATAATTTCTAGAATTTTTTGAAGTTGACCAAGCTGAAAACGTTGCAGATTTTAAAAACATGTTTTTCTACACCTTGTATGTATCTTAATTTTTACTTAAAACTAAAATTTAAATATACCCTTTTGAAAAGAATAGTTTAAGTATTATGAATATATGTTTTTCAAATTTTTTCACTGTATATTTTTTGAGATACCGATATTTCTTTTCCCCAAATCATAATGTCTACTGAAAATATTATGTAGTGATTTTAAAAAATAAATAAATAAAATTAGATAAAAATAAAGAAAATGAAAACAAATTATACAAATTGAAAGTAGATTCAATTTTGGAAATGATGGTGTCATTTTCGAAACCAAATTCTCAATGTTTGCAGGAGTCCGCAACCTCTGAAGTTTAGTTATGCTTGGGGCATTTCTCTGGTTTTGGTTTTCAGTTGCAATTTCATTTTTTCAGCCGAAATAATATTTCGGCCGAAACAATAATTTTTTAGCCGAAAGTATAAAATCTAACGGAATACGTCAAATTAAATGGTTTCGAGGTCTTTCGAACGAAAAACTAATGCTTTCGGCTGAAAGACTGTTGAACAAATTCCGTCCATTGGAAAATATGAAATGACATGTCGTATGGTTTTTTTTCACGTCAAATTGTATAAATAGGATTGAGACCGAACAAATTTAACACAATCCATCAAATGAACAAAAATATATAAGCTCGAGGATAAGGATTTCAAAGCATTTCTATTACTGATTGCAGTTGTATTCTTTTCTTCTTTTATTTATTCCCTCTGTTTCATAGTCTTAATCAGAGGATCGATATCGATACATGGTGGTTTTTTAAAATACTTAAACAAAGTTTCGAATCATCTTTTTGGTTTTTGTTGAATAAGGTAAATGATGTTTGTTCAAGTTTTTATTAGAATAACAATTTATATGTTGAAAGATATATGTTGAGCATTTTTTCAAGGTGAAGTCTTTGTTGAACATATCTTTTACAGATAACTATAAAAATCATGGGAAACAAAAGTTTGCGCAAGAGAAAATATAATCTCACTCGAGATGATACTCGCCAAATCTAGCAAAGGAAAGATATTTATTGGAGAAAGAAACAAGAACGTGCAAATATTCAAGAAATAAACGATGATAATGTCAATAGAGATTTTCGACAAGAAGAAGTTCAACCAGGTATGCATACAAATATGATGATCAAGCACATGACACACATTGGGACTGTATTCAGAAAGTACAAAATTCAAAGTATAGAATTCAAATTAAAAATATTGTAAATAATATAATTGATTGTAATTACAATTTGATGTTTTTTCAAAAAACATAAATAGATTTGTCTCATAATTTCGAGGAAGATGTTGAAACCGAAATTGAATCATAAGACAAATCACCTATAGGTATGTGTACATAAATTTACATTAATATAAGATGAACACTCAAGTATATATAACTTAGTGAATTTCTGTTCGGGTTATGTTTTTTAATATAAACTTTAAATTGAAATATGCAGGAGAATCTATGACCATTGATGATGAAATATTAGAAAATGTTGATAGTGACAAATTTGGAAAGAAAAAAGCTAAGCATTATATAAGATATCGAACAAAGAATATGTATAATACTTATTTCAAAGATGAATCAGTAACAACACAGGCTCAACTTTTACTTTCTCTATTGAAGTCAAGAAAGTTAAAAGAAGCTACATCATTATTGGGTATACAAAAGTCGACAAATGATACAAAGGTGCAATAGAATTTTTTTAACAATATAACTAGTGTATTAGAATCTTTTGGAAAATCTCAAAAAGAAGATGTCCGTGTTGCATGTAAAACGTTACAAACAACAATTGTTTCAGGGAGAAATATAAAAGATCGTTTGACACTACACATGGCAAAAAATTTGGGAACGTCAAGAAAAACATTACACAAACATAGAAAATTTTGTTTCCAAATAGATGTAAATGATGAATTGGCTTGTTGGACAATGATTTCTAGACAACTCTACAAAGATAGACTTGCAGAAAATGTTAAAGAATTGGCCCGTAATTGTTGGTTGAAAGAATCTCGTGTTTCACCACATACAAGGGATGTGTTGTGTCGAAGAATAGCACAAAATCAATATGAAGAACATCCAAAACATATATTTCCAATGACACAAATAGAGTTGTTTAATAAATTCAAAGAAGAGCACAAAGAAGTTAAAATTTCTATCAATACATTTGTGCAACAAAAACCATGGTTTGTTAGACCCATCATTGTCCGTGACACATGTTGTTGTCATTATCATGTGGAGATTGAGTTGTATTACGACATTTTTTTGGATTTTGGTAAAACTGTATGGCCAGATTCACCTCCTCCTTCCACAGTTCATGTTTTTATATCTGAAATTCTATGTGAAAGAGAAGATGATGATTTATTTTACAAAAAAAAATGTGTTGGTGGAAGAAATGTGATCATTGTGGAAATCTAAGTTTGTTTCATTCAAATTATCATATTGATATGAATGATCAATAATTTTCTAATATAAGAGTCAATTGGGAAATATATGAATATTTGAGTAGCACGACTCCACATTCTTCAAATGTTATTTCCAAAAGGCTTGATTTGAAGGTAGATAAAATCTGTTTGATAGAGTTTTTGAAGAAGTTTGAGGAAGAAATATATAAATACACCAAGAATTCACATATATCTCGATGGAAAGATCTACAATTCAAACAATCACGTGAAGTGTTTCCACCCAGGACAATTTTGTCTGTAGTTGATTTTTGCAGAGAGTTACACATTCGCTGCACAAAAACAAATACAGAGTGAATATTATCATTATGATCAAGTCACTATATTTTTCCACGTTCTATATAGACATGCTCAACGGAGTCTTCCAAACATAGAAAACACCAATGAAAATTGACATGTTATGAAAGAATATCACTTTCATATAAGTGATGATCGAACGCACGACACACATTATGTACAACATTGTTTTGATAAATTTTATGATTCATTGAAAGAAGGCGAAATCATATTCGATCAACATTGGATATGGTCCGATGGGTGTGTGGGTCAGTTCAAATCTGCACGATCATTTTATTGGTTATGTCGTCTTCATAAAAAATTAAAAATTACATATTGTTGGAATTTTTTTGAGACTGGTCATGGAAAAGGAGAGCACAACGGTCCAGGGGCATGCATAAAATGAGCACTTCGAAGGTATCAACTGAACCCTCATGCCGATCGATTTGAATCCACTGAACAGGTTGTTGAATGGTGCAACATGGAGCTAAGCCATGAATATAATCTGTCAAGGGATGTGCGCAGGTGTGTCTATATATAAATGTTACATGTATGTACACAGGATATATAAATTTGAATGTGTTCAAATTTATATTCAATTTTCAGTCATTTTCATGAGAGATTTCAAATTAAGAAGTTTTTGTCTTGTGCAGGTATTTTTGGTATGTTGGAATAGAAGATGTAAATAGATCAATCGCGTTTGACACTAGTACAATACCTGGAACAAGAAAAATACATTCAGTTAAAAAAAAAAATTTTCAAAATGGGTTTGCATTTGATAGACGAAATGACTCTTGTTTTTGTTCAGTTTTCATAGACGACTCAGAATCCGTAGATATTTGCGAGAACGAAAATGCAGGATATGTTAAATCTTGGAAACATATTGAACTTAACGTAAAAGGGAAAATGCCACTTGCAATCTTAGAGGATATAGAATCAAATGAAACTATAGTGTCAGTTGATGGCGATAGAGTTTCTGATCTTGTTAGAGAAGGTAAAATTAAATTATGTTTAAATTTTTTCAAATAACTTATAGATACATACTTATGTGATAATCTAACATGAATTAATTG
>ML787740.1:477558-495756 GCA_009831015.1 Picea engelmannii
AGCATCTTGCTAAGGGAAAAGACCCTTAATCCTCATAGTTTAATATTGGAATGGTTAAATGGGGAGGCCCTTTTTTCATGTACTTCTCAAGGATATATATTCAATCAATTCATATGTCATAAGGTATCCTATATAATGGTAAGTTAGAAAAGTGATACGTGTTCACATTTAGATGGTGATATAAATCAGGTAAAAATTTACATAACTAATTATTTGGCATAAGCATAAGAAAAAAATAAGCATAAGAATATTTTTCAAGCATCTTTATAAAAAAAACTAGCTTTATAAAAAATAACTTTATAAGAAAAAAACTAACTTTATAAAAACTTTCTTATTAACTAAACCAGAAACAACTTTAAACACAAAAATATAAAAAATAACAAATTTTTCATTCCAATGGTTTGATTCAGAAAAAGTAATAATTAAATTTTATATAAAAGGAAAAGGAAGAAATAAATTACAGGGCAGTTAAACTAATATAAGATACAATAATGATGATTGACATGTAAACATTTAATGACTGGTGAATTATGTCATTACAATCTCTTAAAACTTTAATTTATTTTTTATTTAAAAAAGTTAAAATAGCAACAATAACTATAAGCAAAAGTAGGTGAAAGAAAAGTTGAATTGCATGTGTTATAATAGCTAGAAATAAACTGTAATAGTGATTAACATGATATCATATGAATCATATCCGTGTAAAAAAATATAACTTCTATTGTTTCTAATTTCAGAAATAAAATTAAAAACAAATACCATTTAAAATGCTAAGAAATGGGTTATCTGTTTAATGAACTAAAATACATAGCAGAGGCTGGTTAAACTAATCATATATGCAGGTTAGTTGAGGAATGAGTTAATATCGATGGCGTTAAAAAAATGTTCACGAGTAATATTTAAATTGTTAAAAAACCTAAATTCAATAACTATTAAAAAAACCTAAATTAATTAAGAAGCAACGACAGGCGGTTACACTACCACAGACACAGATTAAACTAATTAGAAAGAAATAAAGTGTCTGTTAACCCAAAATACAGCGAGGCTAACTACTATCCATATGGATAAACACCAAAGCTAGCATGTTAAAACTAATAAGAAAAACAACACGGGTGTGTTAACTACTAACTACTAAATATGTATGTTAAGATACGGTAATGAAAACTTAAATTTAATAAAGATGGCAGACACCGGGAGCCATAAGATTGAGAGAAGGGAAGAGAAGATAGAGCCAGACATACCTATAGCATAGATTTGGTTCATTGAAGAATGGGGGTTTCAAAGGGCTCGTTAAGAATGGCTTCTACTATCGAGTTTTTCCAACCAGGTGGTTCGAATTTAAAAAGAGCAGAGCCTATCATGAAATATTTTTAATTAAATATACTCTATGCATGAGATTTGGGTTACTGAGCGCCAAACATGAAATAATTTCAATTAAATTGATAGAATTAAAGCAAGGCTATGCATGAGATTTGGGATATGCAAGAGCCAAAAATGAAATAATTTCAATTAAATTGATAGGAAGAAAGCAAGGTTATACATGCGATTAGACATATAAAAAACTAGGGCTTCTGAAAAGAACACAGGGAAGCGGAAATAAGATTAAAATGTGATAGTTGATAACTGATAAGATCAGTGGATGATCTTATCGGCTATCGACTATCACATTGTTTAGAAGAGAGCAGTGATAGCCGATAAGATCAACCGACCTTAAAGTTGTTTTCTCCAGTGGATGATTCGATGGAGAAAAACTAAACATACAGTCCAAAGCTACGGTTATAAAATAGTCCAAACATACGGTATCTTAAAACATACCATCCAAAGCTACAGTAACTAAACATATGGTATCTTAAAAGCTATGGTAACTAAACTAAACATACAATCCAAAGCTATGGTAAGTAAACTAAACATACATTCCAAAGCTACGGTAACTAAACTTATGGTATCTTAAAACAGTCCAAACATACAGTAAAAAGGTACGGTAATAAAAACTTAAAACAGTCTAAAGCTACAGTAATAAAATATAAATAGGTATCTTAAAACAGTCCAAACATACAGTCCAAAGCTACGGTAATAAAAACTTAAAACAGTCCAAACATACAGTCCAAAGCTATGGTAATAAAAACTTAAAACAGTCCAAACATACATTTAAAACAAATATGGTTTAGAAGCTTACCTGTTGCAACTGCAACGACGACCCCAACACCGACCTCAGCTGCGCTCACATCCGCTGCGCTCGCGACCTCCCGGCGTCGACCTCAACTGTGCTCAAGTCCACTACGCTCGCGACCTCCCGGCGACCTCCTCACGAAAACGAATACAGACGACAACATAGTAGCATACAGAAAATGAAAACAAATTTTCGTTAAACATTACAAAATCGATGTGTCCTTAATATATAAACAATCTTTTGGCCGAACAAATGTTCGGCCAAAAGATAGTTCGACCGAACTATTTTTCGGCCGAAATATAGTTCGACCGAACAATTGTTCGGCTAAAAACGGATTGCCGGAAAAAAAATATCCGGCTGACCAAATTTGTACATGCAAATTGAGGGGGCGGTTATTGCACCATTCGATTTGACGTTTATTGTTTCAGCCGAAAAATAGTTCGGCCGAAAACAATATATTTCGGTCGAAAAAGATTATTAGTTCGGCCGAAAAAATGTTTTTCGGAATTTTGGAGACCTGATTGTCACGAAAGTGTAACCCACCTTCTTGATTTCACCCGCTCACCACTCTTCTGTAAATTCCATTTCTACAGTCTTCTCATCACTGAATTTCTTCTCAACTTCCTCTCCTGATAGATCGACTCAAGTCATTTTTTCAGTTGGCTCCCTTCCAGCTTCCACCAGCTACTCCTCATGCTGATTTGTTTCTTCTAGCATGAATATCTCTTGGCAGCCACCTTCTGGTTCTGGATTTTCTAGCCAATCCTCTAGTGCCTTAAAATCTAATTCCCACTGAGTAAGCAACTCAACTGGGCGTTCTCCTTCTATTGGGACATATATCAGTATTTGTTCCTTTTCTTCCATGACAGTCTCAGCTTGTTGTCCTCTCGTTGCCTCTACAACTTCTGCGCTAGCCTCTCCTTGGCCACTTGGTAAGAATATCTCGACTCCTCCAATGATCAGAACAATCCTCTGATCCTCCTCCTCTACTATCAATGAACTCTCAACTGAGCTCATCTCTTCTCCCTTGCCCACCTAGAAATCTGGGATGTCTCCTTTGCCTACCTGGAAGTTTATGAGATCCATTGAACCCATCTCATTTCCCACCTAGAAATCTACAAGACCCTTTCCAGATATTTTTCCCTTATGACTGAGGGCTTCAGTGTGCCTTAGCGACCTTTTTAACCCCCAGTTTTTTCTCCCTAGAAAAAAATTCTGAACATGACACTTAGTTGTTCTCTTCAAAGGAATTTCATACCTCCAATGCACCTTTGCCTCTTGTTTCATATTGGATGCAAGCTCCTCCATCTAGACTATGATTTCTCGGATTTCCTTGTCTATCTAAACTTTGCTCTTCTGCAGGTAGACTTCCCCCTGACTGTGCCATAGCTTCCAATGGTCGTCTTGTTTCACTTGCAACCCACGTGGTTGTTTTCCATCCGTCTACACCTTGCAACATTTTTAACAGAGTATCACACTATGTCTCCTTTACCTATGATCTATAGACAAATCAATTTATGATACCACTCTAGTGGCAATCATCCTCCCCCCCATATGAAGGGGTGACTTGACCTCCTGGTCTAGGATCGTTCAATGTATTGAGTCAGAGTGACTCCTTAGATTCCTCCCTGGAACTCGAATCTTCTATCACAGGTCCTTCTCTTTCCTATCGCAGGTTATGTGGCAACCGCAGACCCTCTGCTTAGCGTTTTCAAAATTCAACGACGATAACGCTAGCTCTCTATGCTAGGCTCCCTCCTTGATGTGACCACGGACTATGACCATGGGACATCTCCCTTCATGACTATGCACTTCGGGAATTTCATGAGCGACCTGCTCCTTCCTGATTCCTGAATCGACAAATACTTTGGGACCAATCTACGGTCCACATTCCCCTCACAATCAATGGTTGTGATCACTTACGCGAACTCAAACCTCATGATTTCTTGTATTGGGTGTTCCCTTATGGACTCTTCATGACCTTCATGGATCTCTTCCATGTGTCCTCTGGATCCAATGTTCCGAAATGAAATCACTCTTCGTGAATTCACAAAGAATTTTGTTTTCTCCCAAAAAACCTTACGAAGTTCCTTCTCCCGAACCTCTCGATCTTCCGCCACCCATCTTCTCCTCGATGATGGATGATTTCATCACCTTCGATACTTTGGAAATTCCTTGATTTCTTTGCACACTTAACACAAATTCCCCTTTCGAGACTCGAACTATTCTCGAAACCCTTTCTGCAGTCGTTGCAGATTTCTGCACAGACTTCCTTTTATGACTTTGCTCGGCTTGAAAACCTCCAAGGTTCCCACTTCCCTTGCATACTTCAGTGGACTTCTTCTTTTTTCCCTCCTGGAATTCTCTTGTTCTACTTCCTGAAGTTATAAGTTGAACTTACAACACCTTGGGCACACTCCTTGCACTTGGCTCAGTTCTTCGATGCTTCCTCCTTATCTTTATGGAAAGGTTTAAGGCATCTCCTTTCCTTTGTCAATGCACTTTTTAAAGCCTTCCTTCAACAGAATGTTCAACAATTATTGGATTCTCATAAACCTCCAATCGTGTTATCTCTGTGCACACTCGCACTAACTCAGTGCCCTCCTGGCATAATGTTTCAAAGTGTTCAATAACTCTCAGTTGTGTTCTCTCTCACACAGTCTTTCTTTCCAAGGTACCTAACTACCTTGCAATTTCTCCCTGATTCTGTGAATTAATATGGTATTCCCTCCTGGCAATTTCTCTTCTAACTCCACTGATTTCAGACACACACTCCTTACGTTAATTCATATATTTATCCTATAAATACATCTTCAAACCCCCAAATTACCCCAAATTCTTCATAAATGATTTTTCATAAAAGTTTAATACAACTTTGTGTTTTTCTAACCAATCCATACCCATACGTATGTCATATGATCCTAAAGGTAATACATTCAATTTTACCTTTGTATCTTGACCATTTATATTCAACTCACAATCAGGAATGATTTTTTGTTACCTTCCTCTTTGAGCATGTTGTTAATTGTACTAACCATAATTTAGTATGCTTTACCTTTTCTAGCTTGTTTGAGGCTTCGAAAGTTGTGGTAACATAACTTAAACTAGATCATGGGTCAATTCAAATAGATACTTTCCTTCAACAATTTTACCTTCAATCTCCACAATAATGGATAATTTGATTATTTGATTGCCTACCATCGAAAGTTGTGTTGATTCTATAAATAATTTTGCCAATATTTCCAACTGTTGAATCTTCTTATATGTTCATAATAATCAATTTTGCAACATTTTGTAGGGACAATTTGTCAACAAATGTGGTTCGTCACATCCCCAACATTTCAATGGTTCTCTAGGATTGTCTGTTTTTTCTTGAATCCCATATTAACTGACTTGTTTCCCTAAACTTGTGCTGAGTTTATGAAGGATTTGTGTTCTTGATGTCCTTTGTACATATTATGAAATGATGAAGGTTTGAATCCCTTTTACCTTTGATTGAGTTTCTCTAGTTTCTTTCCTCTCCATTTTTTGGATTACAAGATCATCGTTTGTACTATTCATAGCATATTTTGTCCTTTCGCAATACTTCATTTAATTTTTTTGGGTTATCAAATTCTATTATGTCCGTATATGAATGAGGTAAACAAATTAAAAACATTTGAAATTTTACCTTTTCATCTTTTATATAAGGTGCAAATCTGAACAATTCCAGAAAATTCATAATTAAATCCTCCATAGACATCTTTCCTAACTTTAGCTCGTAAAACTCTTTGGTTTTTCTCTCATAATAACTTTTAGATAGGTATTCTTTCTTAAAATACTTCTTAAATTCCTCACATTCCATTTTCTTATCCTTTAGTCCTTTGTCTAAATTTAAATATTGCCACCATATACTATCTTTACCTTTCAGAGTGTAGATAGCCATTCTTACTTTCATATTACTAGAGTAGTTGTAAATCTGGAAGTATTTCTTTATGTCAAGTAACCAAGATTTTTCTTCTTCACTAGTTCTGGACACTCTATCAAATGTTGAAGGTTTTATTTTCTTAAATTCACCATCTAAGTGTTGGACATAGTGTCATTGATGTCAACAACCGATGATGCACATGAAGTTCATAAGGGAAAGAACATTGCAGAAACATGATCATGACCAAAATCCCCATGGGACAAACTAGGACCATTGGATACGTAAGCGCAAGATCAAGGGAAGGGATTAATTGTGGAGCGTGAAGGGAGAATTAAACAATGCGTTAGTTGCAATCCCACAATTAGTCTAGATTGTCAGATTACAAGAGACAGACCGTTGGAGGACTAGTCAACAATCAGATCAAGTCCTGACCATTGGATACGTAGGCACTAGATCAAGGGCAGGGATTGATTGTGGAGCGTGAAGGGAGAATTAAAATACATGTTATTTCCAATCCTGTAATTAGTCTAGACCGTCAGATCTCACCAACTCAAATATCGATGACTGTGGTTGATCCACCAAAAAGTGCACAACCTAAAATTGTGCAGTTTGGGAGACAGGATAAACCACACACAAGTTATGGTTCTACAATCTACATCGACCGTCTATGGTCACCCGCCAATAATATCTACGGTTAGAATCAATTCCACTACCAAACAAGCAGTTTCCATTCCATAACTCAACGATAGTTTAAGCATCATGCTAGTTGAGGATCCCACAATCATCCCTCATCGTTGATATACTCCGAGATAATTCTTGACCTTTGGATCAAGTTGAGTGGAAGGACAAAGTAAATCATAAATAAGGACGAATTTCTGAATTCTAGAAGTAAACAAGAACCGTTCAATCACCTGTATATTAATTCATAGTCGTTGATTTGTTCAAAACCTCTAGACAAGCCAGGATTATCCGACTAACGGAAGAGCGAATAATGATCGTCCGATCTGTTTTAGGGAAATATACTCTAGGAGGTTTAATGATTGAAAATACTAGAAGTCGTGAAAGCCAAAGTTCTGAAGTAAATGAGAGCCATCCATCTCAACCACAGATTAAGTCATAATCCCTGGATTAAGAAGAAAATGAATGAGTAAATATTGGATCTAAACCATTGATTTGGTTTTGGGAATCGTGCCAACCATTATATCAACCCATGTGAGAGGTAAAATTTTTGGGAAATTGAAAACTATGGAAGATTAGATGATTGTCAAAGAAAAATTGTCGAACGCCGAAATCCAGTGAACTAGGTTCTAGCCCCTAGTCATGGGTTATGAACACAAAAGCCATAAGGCACTAGGAACATCGCTTAGACAATAATCCCATGGTTTTTCACATATGGTCACATGTAAATGGTTTGAAGGAATTTCCTCTACAAAATTGATTTTTGTAATATTTGGAGAGACATGAAATTGACTTGAATGAAATTGATCCTGTGATTGATTAATGAAAAACATTTTTCATTAAATTGAAAAGGCTTCTCAGTAATATTTGAATAAAGAAAAACAAATGAGATTATTGTTAATGAAGAGGTGCGATGGTCCAAACAAAGGGACACAATTTTTCCTAGCTCACACCAATTGAAAGAGTATATAAACAAGAAAGAGTGGTGAGAAGAAAGTGTCTCTGTAGTTTGGATAAGAAGATAAAAACAAAAGCATAGTCCAAGAAGAAGAATTCTTTGTTATTATGAAGTGAGGGTGGAAGGGAGGAACATGGAAGGATTCATATCCTTACTAAGAAAATTGTAAAAGATAAGGGAGTTGGTGCTTCCTAGGGTTGGTGCCCTAAATACGAGGGAGTTGGTGCTTCCTACGGTTGGTGCCATGAAGAAAGGGATCTGTGTCTCCTAGAGTTGGTTCTCTAAAAATGATTGGTTTCATTCACTGTTCTTTATAAAAACTTTTAATTCCTATTAAATATATTTATAGAATTGATTTTGCATACAATTCATTGCCAACTCATTGTGGTAATCAATAAAATATAAAAATTAACTACTAATAGTTGAAAATTGGGAATATTGATTCACCCCCCCCTCTCTATATTCCAACAATTGGTATCAGAGCGGCTGCCTTCAACAAAGTCTAACAATTGGAAGGTAGATCCTGAATATGGATCAACAAGAGGGAGTGTCTAACAACAAAACACCATTGTTCAATGGAGGATGTTACGCTCTATGGAAAATAAGAATGAAAAAATTCTTGTTGTCTATTGATTTTGATGTCTGGAAATTTGTTGAATATGGTTAAACGATACCAACTATTCCACCCAGAGATACTGCAAGAAAGAAAATCTGCAATAACAACTCAAGAGTAGTTAATGTAATTCTAGGAGGGATGACAAATTTGATTTTTGTAAAGGTTATGCATTGTAAATCGACCAAATAAATCTGGGACAAATTGGAGGTTGTATATTAAGGAGATGACAAAGTCACGGAAGCCAAACTACAGATCTATATAACTAAGTTTGAAAACATGAAAATGAAAGAAGAATAAAATATTGATGAGCACCATCATAAGGTAGATGAAGTGGTTAATTCAATCATAGTAGCAAAAGAAGAAATTATAGATAAATCTATTGTGCAAAAAGTTATAAGGTCATTACCTATGAGATATGATGCAAAAATTTCTACAATTGAATATATATCTGATCTAAACACACTCACAGTTGATTAGATTCATGGCATTTTTACACCTTATGAAATGAGAATATGGAATGATAAATCAACAAAATATGAAACAACATTTAAATCATCTAAGACAAAGATGAGGCGTGAGAAAAACACCAATGGTAATTTATCAGATATATCATATGTAGAAGAGGCCAACTTTATAAAGAAACTCCAGAAAGGATTTGGAAAATATAAAGGAAAGTTACATTTCAAATGTTTCAACAGTGGTAGAATTGGACACTTTGCTAACAAATGTCCCTATCCCATACGTGAGGAAAATTATGAAGAAGTTCGCAAGTAGGAAAACCAATACAAGAAGAAATTTTAGAAGAAAAAGAAACACTTATACTCTAAAGAAGACATCAACTCTTCATACATAAGTGAAGAGGAAGATTCAAAGCTTCTGTTTATGGGAATGAAAACTCAATATGATAAACATTCAGAAGATGAAGAATAAGGGAACATTGAAGAAGAAATCCTCAGGGTAATTGAAGAACTAGGAAAAACTAAAAAAATAAAAAACGTACTAAGAAGAGAGCTTCTAGATATTAAAGAAGATACTAAATCAAGAGAGAGGGAAGTTTCTAAAATCCTCAAGGAGTCAAAACATACATCAGTGATTTGAAGTCCCATCTCTTGGAAGCTAATAAAACTGAAGAAATCATTTTAAAACAACTTAGTGATAAAAAAAACAGTGGCAGAATTGGACACCTTGCTAACAAATGTCCCTATCCCATACATGAGGAAAATTATGAAGAAGTTCACAACTAGGAAAACCAATACAAGAAGAAATTTTATAAGAAAAAGAAACACTTATACTCTAAAGAAGACATCAACTCTTCAGACATAAGTGAAGAGGAAGATTCAAAGCTTTTGTTTATGGGAATGAAAACTCAATATGATAAACATTCAGAAGATGAAGAATAAGGGAACTTCAACGAAGAAATCCTCAGTGTAATTGAAGTACTAAGAAAAACAAAATAACAAAACAACGTACTAAGAAGAGAGATTCTAGATATTAAAGAAGCTACTAAATCAAGAGAGAGGGAAGTTTTTAAAACCCTCAAGGAGTCAGAACATAAGATCAATGATTTGAAGTCCCATCTCTTGGAAGCTAATAAAACTAAAGAAATCATTTTAAAACAACTTATTGATAAAAAAAATAGTGGCAGAATTGGACACTTTGCTAACAAATGTCCCTATCCCATACATGAGGAAAATTATGAATCAGTTCACAACTAGGAAAACCAATACAAGAAGAAATTTTATAAGAAAAAGAAACACTTATACTCTAAAGAAGACATCAACTCTTCATACATAAGTGAAGAGGAAGATTCAAAGCTTTTGTTTGTGGAAATGAAAACTCAATATGATAAACATTCAAAATATGAAAAATAAGGGAACTTTGAAGAAGAAACCCTCAGTGTAATTGAAGAACTAGGAAAAACTAAAAAACAAAACAACGTACTAAGAAGAGAGCTTCTAGATATTAAATAAACTACTAAATCAAGAGAGAGGGAAGTTTCTAAAACCCTCAAGGAGTCAGAACATACGATCATTGATTTGAGGTCCCATATCTTGGAAGCTAATAAAACTGAAGAAATCATTTTAAAACAACTTAGTAATAAAAAAAAAGCATGTGAGAAACTAAAAGCTGAGATTACGCTGCTAAAAGGTGAACTTGAGAAAGAAAATAAGAGATCAAATTTTGGAAATAGTTCAAAGACCTTGGATTAAATTCTTAGTAGCCAAAGGTCACCAAATAACAAGACTAGTTTGGGATACACCCAAGACTCAACTTCTACATCACAAGGATTCATCAAAAGACCAACTAGTTATTCAGATGCTCTAAAGGGATCCTTAAGAAGAGAAGATAATAAGGAAAATATGATACCATTGAACACTATTCCACATAAACAAAAATCAACATTCCCTACTAAAGTAAAAAATGACAGGAAGATTAGAATCACCAGAAGGAATCCCCCTAATAATCACGATCATAGTGAAAATCCGCCACCCACTTTTCCTTGTCCCTTGTGGTGCAAGATCCCGTGGTCGTGGTGTCCCCTAATGAAGGGAGGCTATTGATCCTACCCTTGAGTGCCAGAGCCTTGGGTTTGGTCCCAATTTCCATGGGAGTTCGAGATAGCCCACTGGTTCTATATTCAAAGTTCTTCGTATTTTTCTTTATATTGATGGTATTTTCAATTATCCTTATTTAGTCCAAGGTTTCATTCTTGTAAACGCAAATGGAAAAAAACAAGTTGAAGGGTAAGTAAATGACGGAAGTGCAGGGATATATGGAAATAGGCTCTGACTCCGACATCAATCAACTGTTGCATCCAGATACAAATAAGTTTAATGAACTCCTATTAGATAATTAATATTGCAGTCAAAGATGAACACTTCACTCATGAACGGACTATGTTGTTCCAGAAACTATTTTATCACACTCTTTCTCTTGTCAGCCCAAATCTTTTTTGGATGGAAAATTTATGTGGCATACAGGGTCTTGAAATGTGAATCTGTGCTTGTGATCCACTCTTGTGGAGTATGCATGCTTGTAACCTATGTTATGGGAGTTGTATAAACCAATGCACTTGTTCCATTTTGATACACTAGATTGTTAGTCAAATGCACAACACTTTGACCACCATGTAACACCTCATCCTATACCTGTCCAAACTTACCGAATAGATCCTTGCATTCTTGCAACACATAACTTGAGGTAGGTCTCCTCTTGTCCAAATCTCATGAATCATAACCATAGACTAAATCATTGCAACCATTGTAGATGATACTTTTTCTTCTATGTTTGAATCACCAATTTCCATGTTCTTCACCTTGTTTTTCCATGCGTCTACTAAAAACACCAACTGCATGTGAAATGTTGACCATTTCCCATTGCAATCATCAAACTTCCTACTAGCATATAATAATTGAGACATATAACCCTTTTCTTCTTCATCAGTTAGGACATAAACCTAAAGATAACTTACAATGGAAAGCCAAAGGGATTTTACCAGTTTAACATTATTCATACCAAATTTCCTAAGTATCTTCACCACATACTTCTGGTATGATAACCAGGCTTACCATATTCCCTGTCTTCATGTATTTCGATGCCCAAGATTTATTTTTGTTGTCAAGGTGGAGATTGTTGGAAAGATGTTAACGAATTTCCTCTTACAGTCACATCCATATGCATGTAGCTATATTAGGAATGTGCATGCATGAACTCATTAAGAATGTGCATGCATGCACTCTTTTGTGAACATATTGTGTAACTAGTGGATCTAATTATAATCAGTTAGTCTCATTATTTGAAGGATGCTATATATATGAGCATATCCATAGAGGTTAGAGTGAAATGTGTGTAAAGTGTGGGAGCAAGACACAATACCGTGGAGTACAATGTGTTTGTGAGGAGAGGATGGTTGTATGACTGTGTTGGATATTGTAATTCTCCCTTGAATAATAAGAATGATGACTATCATTGCCCCATGGTTTTTTCCCATATTGGTTTTCCACATAAATCACTCTGTCAATTATGTGATTGCTTATGTGTTGTGTTTGGTTTGTTTTTCTTAGTTTTATGCTATTTTTATGCTTTGTTTTTACTTTCACTACCTAACAAAATTTTGTGGGTAAAATACCAAAGTAGAGTCACCACTTGATCTCTAAGGTTTCTTCTAAACTTGGGATTTACCCTATGCTTGAATAGCCATATTAGAGATTCTGTGAATATAAAAAATGCCTTTGTTGTGCGCCAAATGCCTAGAGTAAAAGGAAGCATGAATGCCCAAGCGTTATTTGTTTTGTCTTCCTTTATATGAACTACCATCACAAGACCTAATTCAGTAAATGGTTGTGTGAAATTGACATATTTACTAGGAATTGATAAAATTGTGGTATCGTCACAACTAAATTCTGCCCAACAAACTCGAAATCAATATTGACAAGAATTGGAGTTTTGCTAATCATAATTAAAAATATAATAATTCAACTTACTATAGAAGGTACCTTGAGATAAATGTTAAATATAATGTAACCTCAATAGTCTGACTGTACACTGCCAGCTGTACTGGACAGTTGTACTTTCTATTTTTGTCTTGCTTGAGCCTATTTAGCTCAACCAGCTTGCATTGTAACTGAGTTCAGTACTTCTTCATACATTTCAATATACTGTTCTATTCTTTTCTCTCTGCATTTCTCTTTGCTTCACAATTTATCATGGTATCAGAGCTTCAATAGTAAGCCTCTTCACACAGTCGGGAGAGCAACACGATCCTCACAGCATAGAGGTTCATGGTTTTTTGAGAGCACGTGACATAGACTCTTTCACAAGGTTTGGAGAGCCGTCCGTCATAATCTCGGAAGATCCTCGCAGGAAACTTCCATGAAGAAGAAGAACGTCTTACGTTCAAAAGATCAACGTAGGAAGCTTGCAGAGGTTGCAGAGCGTACTACGCTTGAAAGAACGAGGAAGCATAGATCGAGAGAGCAAAAACATTAAAGATTCTTGTAATTTTCGAGAATCGTCAAAGATTGACGCAGAAGAGCTATAGAAGGGAAGAACGTTTAAAGAACTCATAGAATCCATTCAAAACTGTTAAAGATTGCTGCAGAAGGCATAATCGTTTAAAGATTTTTGGAAATCGCTCAAATCTGTCAAAGATTGTAGCAGAGAATGAAGTACTCGTGAAATTCTTTCAAATCTTTGAGAGATTCACGAATCTTTTCTTCCACAGGAGAAATTCCGTCAAATTCGGCAAAGATCGCATCAAACACGCAAGGAACAACCATTACGGCCATAAGATTCATCCTGCGAACGGATCCAAGGTGGGAAACCAGTTCAGAAGGGACGAGGAGAGCGCGGAAAAGGCGAAAGCATTTCAGCCGTCAGATCTTGCGCAAAGGCCCGACAACCGGTAGATCAGCAAGAAGGTGCACGACGTTTAGTCGTTTGAAGTGCACCGGAGAAATTTTGACTTGTGAAGTCCCGACATCATCCAGACCGTCCATCAAGAAACACGTGGCGAGATCTCGGCATTTCGTGACTCGCAAGGTGTAAAGGTCAGAAGCAGCCATGAGAATTCGTGATCCGCGAAATTCTGAGTTCTTATGGACCGTTGGATCAAGAAAGATCGTGAGCCGTCAATATTTTCTCATCGCCACATCGCGAATCAGGAGTTGGACGAGCAAAGGCTTGCACTCCAAAACTCCGATACGCGATATCATGAAATCCAGAAACGATCACAGCCATCCATCTCAGAGGAAAAGTGGCAGCAGATCAATGCATCGTCAAATCGACATATCAGAGTTCACAGTTTTGAAAGATCGTCGCAACAAGACTTTGAAACTCACAAAATTGCGATACGCGATATAGCGATAAGCTCTCAGTCGTTCCTTTGTTCGAACACCTAGCGAACATCGTAGCGCTCGTCGACATTTCAGCATTCGAGGTTTCAAGTTGACAGACACATTGTGTCAACGGAGCATCGCAATTCGCGATATCCCAAGGAGGAATCAGGACCGTCCATCTCTCCTGGATGCGTGGCGTAAATCCGAGGACTCGGGAAAAGTTCCGACAAGGAAAGGGTCATCGGCATTTCAGGATTCAGCCAATCGTGAATCCTGAGGACAAGGATCTTGTGCACTTCGAAACTGCGAAGTTCGAAATCCCGACAGGAGGAACCCTCCATTTGCGGGGCCCAGATGACATCATCTCGTTAAACGAGTCAACTGATGCATCGACATTTCGCAGATCCTAGAGACGAGACATCTGGGACATATCAAATCACGAAATTGCGAGGAGAGAGCACGACAGTCCATCTGCTGGGATGCGTGGCAAAGATCAGAGGAATCGCGAAAGTCCCGAAAGGAACGTGCCATCGGTAACTCGGGGATCGGGGAAATGAGGAGGAAGAGCTTGTCATCAGAACTCACGAAGTCCCGATTCGCGATATCCCGATAAGATCTGGACTGTCAGATCACAACATGATCTGGACCATTGAAAAGTCCAAAGGCGAATTTTCGCGTTTCGGCATTTTGAAAGGAAAACAACGGGAAAAGCCCATAGCGCTTTGAAAGAAATATGTGTGGTCACATTACAAGGAGACTAAGGGCCAATTCAAGCTCGATAAGCTCCCATCGACCATCGACAAATCGATGTTTCACCGATCGGAGGTAAATATAAAATTTTCCTCTGTACTTCTACAAAAAAAAATTAATTCAAATATCATGGCGTCGTCTAGCAATCTAGGCCCAACTCAGGGTCCGATTCTTCTGGGAAAGAATTATGAATTTTGGTCTCTTCGAATGAGATCATTCTTGCAAGCACAAGAATGCTGGGAACCAGTGGATCTTGGATATGTGGAACCATATCCAGCCGCCCGCACTGCCATGACAAATGCGCAGAGAATTGCTCAGTCAACTCTGAGGACCAAAGAAAATATAGCGAAATTCTGGATTCATAATTCTATAGATGATTCAATTTTCTCGAAAATCGCAGGCGTTGGTACTTCCAAATAGGCCTGGGACATCCTTAAATCGTCCTACCAAGGAAATGACAGGGTAAAAACAGTTAAACTGCAGACCTTGTGGACACAATTCGAGACTCTCAGGATGAAAGAGTCCGAAAAAGTGGATCAGTTCATGACGAGAGTCGTGGGAATCGTGAACCAGATCATACTGATTGGTGAAACCATCACTGATCAACGAATTGTTGAGAAAAACCTCAGAAGTTTACCCAATAAATTTGAAATGGTTCTAACAACCATCCTTGAATCCAAGGATCTGACAAGATTTTCAACATATGAACTAATTGGTTCTTTGGTGACACATGAGACAAGACTGCATCTCACAGATGAGTCAATCTCAAATGCCTTCAAAACTCAATTCTCCTTCAGCAGAGGGAGAGGCAGAGGAAGAAACATAGGTTACCAAGGAAGAGGGAGCAATCAAGGTAACCCTCATACCAGTGGAGGGAACAAACAACAATATCCAAATCAGAATTTCCAAGGTCAAAGAAATCAACAACAATATCAACATCAGAATTTCTAGCCTCAAAGAGGTAGAGGGAGAAGGTCTAATGACAAAACTAGCATACAATGCTATTACTGCAAAAAGTACGGGCACTATGAATCTGAATGCAGGAAGAAGCAAGCAGATCAGCTCTCAGGCAGAGCACATGTGTCAAATCATATGGGAGACACCTCAAGAGGTATGTTTCTCTCATGCCACAAAACTGAACAACAACCTAAAGATCTGTGGTTGCTGGACAGTGGATGCAACAATCACATGACAGGTAACAAAGAATTACTTTCATGCCTTGATTCTTCAATCTCATTTGATATTCCACTTGGAAATGATCATTTAGTCAAAGTTCAAGGAAAATGAATTGTTCCTATTCTTACTAAACATAATGTAAAGAAAGACATATGTAATGTCTATCATGTTCCAGACTTGAAACATAACTTGTTAAGTGTAGGACAACTCATTGAAAAATGATACAAGGTACTTTTTGAGGGAGCATCTTGCAAAATCTATGATAGTAAACCCAGCAGAAAATTGATTTCTGAAATCTATATGACTCCAAATAGGATGTTTCCCCTTACCCTCACAACTGCAAATATGAGTCAACCTTATGCACAGAGTGCATCAACCCTGAATGAAACAATGTTTTGGCATACAAGATTTGGACATCTACCATTTTAGAGTCGAAGTCTTCTTCAGAAAAACTCCATGGTCAAAGCTCTACCTATCTTTAAAGAGCAAATTCCCCCATGTGAGTCTTGCATACTTGGAAAACACAAGAGAACTAGTTTTCCACAGTCTTCCAATCAAGCCAAACAACATCTTGAACTAGTTCACACTGACATATGTGGACCAATGAAAACAGAGTCAATAGGTGGTAGTTTTTACTTTCTAACGTTTATTGATGATTTCAGCAGGAAAATATGGATCTACTTTCTTAGACACAAGTCTGAAACATTTACAAAATTCAAAGAATTCAAGGCAGAAGCTGAAAAGCAGAGTGGCAAATTTCTTAAAGTACTCACGTCGGATGGAGGAGGAGAATACAACTCCAGAGAATTTGCAAATTTCTGCAAATCTCAAGGCATCATCATGTAGGCAACAACAAGGTATACTCCATAGCAGAATGGAGTGGCTGAAAGAAAAAATCAGACCATCATGAATATGGCAAGAACACTTCTCAAAGAGAAATGTTTGTCAAATACTTTTTGGGCTAAAGCAGTAGCATGCTCAGTTTATCTTTTGAACAGATCACCAACCACCAGTCTACAGAGGAAAGTTCCCCAAGAAGCCTGGAGTGGGACAAAGCTCAATGTAGCTCATCTAAGGACATTTGGATGCATAGCATATGCACACATACCTTCCGAATTAAGGAAGAAGATTGATGACCGAAGTGAGAAATGTGTTTTCACTGGATACTGTGAAACATCTAAAGCTTACACGCTTTACAATCTAATCACCAAGAAATTAAATCTCAGCAGAGATGTACAATTTCTGAAAAATAAATTCTGGAATGATTCATAAAATCAACAAGTGGATAGTCAAAATCCATTGCTGCCAAGTTCTGAAAACACATAAAATTCAGAACAACAAGTACCTCAAACTTCTCTTCCAAGACTACAGGTACAAGGACAACCAGATAACTCACAGGATAACTCAACTTCCTACAGAGAATCATTCTCTGAAACACAGAATCAAAGAACTCGAAGTTTGAGAGAAATCCATCAGCAGTTGGATGACTTTCAACAACACAATCTTTTTTCTTTAATGTCATGTCAACCTACATCCTTTAAGGAAGCAGCCAAGGAGCCACATTGGGTTCAAGCCATGAACCAATAAATTGACTCCATTGAGAAGAACAAGACATGGGATCTTGTTGATTTGTCAAGACACAAGAAGAGTATTGGTGTTAAGTGGGTTTACAAAACTAAACTCAATGGAAAAGGGCAGATTGAAAAACACAAGGCAAGACTTGTAGCCAAAGGATTCTCACAACAACCTGATACTGATTATGGTGAAACTTTTGCTCCAGTAGCAAGGTTAGACACTGTCATAACTCTATTGGCCCTAGCACGACAACACAAATGGCAAGTATACCAAATGGATGTCAAGTCAACATTCCTAAATGGTTTCTTAGAAGAAGAAGTTTATGTCGATCAACCACCTGGATTTGAAGTCCAAGAGCACCCAGCCATAGTGTATCGGTTGAAGAAAGCCTTGTATGGCTTAAAACAAGCTCCAAGAGCTTGGTACAATAGAATTGACACTTACCTGATCAAAAGTGGCTTCAACAGAAGTCAAAATGAACCAACACTTTATACCAAAACAGATCAACACGGTAAAATACTAATTGTATGC